>VUQI01004987.1:29825-52029 GCA_015106735.1 Paratilapia polleni | reverse complement strand
AAGTTGCTTCAGTTCATTAAGTCTTGCAGGCATTCATTTATGTGCAGCTCTCTTAAAGTTCTGCCACAGCATTTCAGTCGGGTTGAGGTCTGGACTTTGACTGGGCCATTGCAACACCTTGATTCTTTTCTTTTTCAGCCATTCTGTTGTAAATTTGCTGGTGTGCTTGGGCTCACTGTCCTGTTGCATGACCCACTTTCAACCAATCTTTAGCTGTGCAAATGTGTTGCACGACCCAATCTTTAATTGGGTCGTGCAACAACATTTGACTCTAGAAAACATTGGTATACAAACGAGGTCAGGATTGACTCATGGTCTGCAAGGTGCCCAGGTCCTGTGGCTGCAAAACACCAAATCATCACCCCTCCACCACCATGCTTGATAACTGGTATGAGGTGTTTGTGGAGATATATGCGTGTGGTTTTGGTGAAACATGGTGCTGTGCATTATGGTCAAACATCTCCACTTTGGTCTCGTCT
Organism: Paratilapia polleni; assembly: GCA_015106735.1. Taxonomy (NCBI): domain Eukaryota; kingdom Metazoa; phylum Chordata; class Actinopteri; order Cichliformes; family Cichlidae; genus Paratilapia; species Paratilapia polleni. The sequence goes on along the minus strand of VUQI01004987.1, from coordinate 51,550 downwards.
GTCTAAAGGACATTGTTCCTGTTCCAGTCTTCTTCTAATTGTGCTGTCATGAACTTCAATATTTAACAGGCTAACTGAGGCCTGTAGAGTCTAAGATATAGCTCCTGGGTTTTTTTTTTTTTTTGCAGTTTCTCTGAGCACTGCACAGTCTGACCTTGGGGTGAATTTGGTGGGATGTCCACTCCTGGGAAAACTGGTGTTGTGTTAGCTCACACCTGAATGCTCCAGACCAGCAAACTGCCAAAACGTCTACTTTTATAGACGTGCTCACACTTGCTGATGATCAGTTAATCAACTGCATTTGATTATCAGCACCTCTTATTCCCTATAGAAGCAGAGCAAGTGTACTTAAGAACTGTCACAGGACTCTATGCAGTCCTGTGACAGTTCTCTTTTTCACTTAACTGTATTTGGCATGTAAAAGTTTTGTTAAGTTGCCATTTAGTTTGCTACCATTTAATTTATTTTGCATTTAATGCTAAACCCATTCCTGGAAGGTTAGACTCCTAAAGACTGGGAAGTTCAGACCTCCACTGCCAGTTTGACTCCAGGACAGACAAGTTCTATACTGACTGAATTACAAGAAACTTAAAACTGTTTATGAATAACCCATACACCCAGCACCAACAGTCACAGGATGGTAAATGGTAAATGGACTGGTACTTCTATAGCGCTTTTTATGTGAGCACTCAAAGTGCTTTATACTACAGGATGTTACTATTACCCAGTGTGGAGAGTGTGTGTGTGTCAGGATACAGGATGTATTGCAAGAAACAACATGAGCAGAATATGTAAAACAAAACGATTTGGCTGTGTTACGTGGTCTTAAAAATCTTGGCCTAGGCTGCTGGGGGGAGGGGGGCAGCTAAAGCAACTTTAGTGCCAGACATGATAAATTGATTTTTAATAGAGCAAGACTCTTAGATGCTCTGTCTGCAGAGTGCCAACAGAAGCTCTTGTTTCCTTTAAGTGTTACAAGTCAGTAAACAGCTCTTCCGCAGGCACACACTAAGGCCTTTTCGTAACTGACTCTTCAGCTCTCAGGTCAGACCTAGTAAGCAAACAGTGTACCAAAGAAACAGTTCACATGATTGAAAAGCTAGAACCAGACAGTAAAGTCAGACTGAATACTAGCAACTTGGTGACAGGGTTGTTAGTTTCCATCCTTCAGCAGGTGACTGCTTCAAGATGTGTCACAACCTATTATCAGCACTGCATCTGCGGTGCAAGCAGCGGAAGCAGCCACCTGGGCTGACACAATGTGCATGTGTTTTCACACAAGTGATGGTGATGGAAATAAGGCAGTGAGGTTGCTTGAGGACAGGATTGCCGTGCATAAAATCCCCATTGGGAAGATACACACAGAGCACGTGAAAAGCATAAAGCGGGATATTAGTCAAACATGCAGACTCAGAATGAAAGTACTGACTCCCTACCAAGAGATTCTACCACAAAGTTTCATAAGCTTTGGTTTGTGACCACACGATTAGACCAGGTCATATGCAAACACAGTTAAATGAGATTTTTAAGACTGAACATGCTGCATGTTATCAAAAATACATGCATTTTTACAGTGTACCTGCAGTCAAACTAGGAAAATATTAAAGCATATGAGTCTGCTGTATAAAGCTTATGACATGGCCACTGGTTATTCTAAATGTTTTATCTTTTATCATAGTTGTTAAAATTGATTGTAAATTAAGCCCAAATTTAGGCATGACTTCGTTTAAACTGGTGAAATCCTCCAGCAACTCTGTATTTTGTAGTCAATTTATCTACAAAGGTTTTATGCAAACTTGTTCCCCCCCCCATCTTTGATGAAAGAACCTAAAGTTTCATGCCTGTACATGTGTTAGCATGGGGTAAATAAATAAATAAAAAATAGTGGCACTATTATTACAGGAACCCTAGCTCCTGGATATACACCCACTTTACTACTACACTATTAATATGATCCAACACTGTAACAGAAATATCTCTCTGGCGACTTAAACTGTTAGATTTGACACTGAGAAACAGTTGCTAATGCACCCCCCACCCACACCCACATCCACACTGCTTTTAAACCCACAAAGCAACACAGGGTCATAAGAAATTTAACACTTACATTCAGGTCACGGGTGACAAAATTATTAAGAAAATGCATTGCCACAAACAATGAGACACCGAAAGACACTTCTTATTTTGGATGTGGTGAGAGCATTACAGACAGACGCTTCCCACTGCTGAGGAAGTTCAACATATAAGTGGTTCATGTGAATTCCCCTTCTCTATCTACCATCATCTGATGCCATCTTCACTCTCATTATTTTATTTATTTTTTTAACAATTTTAGTAGACAATTTTGAGGACGGAGATGAAAGGCAGCAACTAAAGTGCATCAGTGGACAAATCCACTAGGGGGGACAGAGCTTTTCAGTCTGCCACTACAAAAGTTTAGTTGACTCTGTGGATTCCTTTAAAAAAAACAGTTAAAAACCGTTTTATTTAACCAGGCTTTTTGTTGATATTTTTACTGATTTAATTTATTCTGTCTCTTGACTTGTTCTGTATTGTTTTTAATGGCACTTGGTTTTTCTTGTTTATTTTACTGTATTTTGTGTACAGCGCTTTGTGACCACTTGTCTGTGAAAGGTGCTTTATAAATAAATGTTACTTACTTACAAATAGTTTCAATCTGACTGAAGTCGTACTTGATGTTGCTCTGGGATGTTTTCATTTTTCAATACAACACCATAAAAAGCACCATAAACAGCTTATTCTGAAAATAAGAAAATAAGACATTTGCCTAAAAATATTCATAAAGAGGAAGTCATGACAGAAATCAGGAAATGTACATGAAGCTTATAATCAGACTTTGAAACTGTTTTAGGCGTCAGTTCAACTTTATAGTTATTTTGGCTGATGTACTTAGGCAAGTTTCACACAGATGCATTTCAGGCTTCAATGCTCTCGTTTCTCGTTCACTCTGTATGAGGGTGATGTCACAAGTTGCCGAACTGAACTGTGGATCTGTTGCTTCGCTTTGCTCGCACCGCTTGCCCTGAAAGTTGAGAGAGGTTCAACTCTGAAGTGCCAGTGACAATCAATCAAATTCAAATGCTCAGGTTAGCAAATTTCATAACGGATATTTTCATAACGTGAGACCACGTTGTGAAAATATCCTGAGAGCGTGAGGTGGGTGTCTGTGCAGTCTGGAGTTGATCCTTCCTGAGAGTAACCAGCCTGCTGTTCATGATCAAAGTTACTAACTTTGACTGGTTATTGTTGCTATGACGATCGTGCCAGCAAAGATACCCCACCCCCCACCCCTACCAAACGTCAGGAACATCCACTGTCAAATGCTGAGGCGACACATCCTGTCTTTGTGCTGCTGTTGTATTTATACTACATTATGTGTTTCTTTTATCTAATACATTCTGTTTTTATATTAGCGAAAATAGACTAAATAACACAAAAACCTCTCTGTACATAATATATTTTTTCTAGTAGAAGCAGCATACGCAAAACAAAAATGGTTTTATAAAGTATATGACCCTGACAAAAACAAACCTGTCCAAATTTTGATATCTACAAAATAAAGAGGACACAAAAAGCTGGAACCTTTCATCTTTTCATTTGCATTACTCCCACAGTGCTGGATACTGATATGCTACCCATATACCATTAAGCCACAGGTGTGCACTAAGTGTACATTACATCTGATTCTTGCTCAGATCAGGCAGCCTGAAGCAGTGCTCCACTTAACCGCTGTACTTTCCATTCGCTCGCTCTTCATTCAGCATTACCAAACCATCACTCAAAAGCAAGGGGATTAAACATATGTCAAAGGCTGCCCATTTCACCCAGCAGGAAAAGACACATTTAGGCGTTGCGCATCTCCCCAGTGATTTAACATCCTGTCCGACTCTGAATACAGACAGATGAGGTCATTCAGCTCTGAAATAACGCGCTTCGTCTAAAATATCACAGTACACAGAAAGACTGTGGCTAGTACACAAACACATTCAGGCAAAGGTGATACACATACGTGCACACACTGATACCAAGAGGTGCTATTTGGAGCCTCTGCTAAAACCAACTATTAAAAACTCTGTTCTTGTGAATTTGTCTCCCACCATAAGATGTTGTTTTCTCTAGATCTCATTCACTACCCACCGTTATAAGCACTCATGGGCTTCTCATCTGTTTCAGACTTCTATTTGATTCCCTGTGGAGCTTCATCTTTCAATTATACCGCCCCTTCCCCGACCTTATAATTTTCGCTAATTTTCACACAACCAACCATTTTATCAAAAGCAATCTTATCCCCATTTTCCTTTTCCATTAATTGGTTAATTAAAAAAAAAAAAAAAAAAAGGCGTCTCCTATTCCTCCATCCCGTCTTTCCCTCATCGGTACGTTTCTCTTCATTACATCTATTTCTTCCGTCATCCTTAGGCTCACGCTCTCACTTCCTCCTTCCATTGGTCTTGGCAGTGGCGTCCTTCACCCTGGGTCTGAATTTGGAGTGATTACATGCTTGGTTAACTCATTCATGGACTCTACACTGTTGGTGACGCACACTAGACGCATTCCTGCTGGCTTCCAATGCATTCACATCAAACACACACCTTACCTGCATATATACACTCTATACAAAGAGCTCCTTTAACATGCAGGTAAACATAAAATCTCAACATGACCAAATGCCATCACTGGAAATGAGGCATGATAGTTTCAGACAGAGTTGACACCCTGCTTCATTTGTCATAAACAAATATTTATTAAATGGGGCCAACTACAACTTTTCTAAAGTGGAGAATGTGAATTACTACCAACTACATTCAGTAGCATCCACAGGCAGATAGAGGTCTTTTCTTTTACATGTAGGTCTTTACTTTCCTCATTTCCTCTAATACCAAGCTACAACTGAGCAAACTAGTTCAGGTCTGAAAGCACTGTCTGGGCAAAAATTATTATTTCATGACTTGAGGAAAAAGGAAAGAGGCGTTTAGGACCTATAAAATCACATTTACAACTGAGAGAGATGATGTAACTTAAGACAAGTCGCTGCAAGAACCAGTTGGTGAAACCAGGAAAACCAGTGTCATAGGGATGGGGGGAAAAAACAAGAAAAATAATGACTACAAGAAACCTCTCTCTAGCCAAGCAGTCCAATCCTCTGTTTGTGCAAAGCAGGCCATGCATAGAAAACCTGTATGAAATACCAAAGAGGCATGTTATCTCCACTCATGAACATCCAAATCTGTTATTTACCAAGACTGAGTGATATTTGAAGGGGAAGCAGGGTTTGTAAAATTTGTGGAAAATGTGTGTAGGCACAACTGAGTAAGACTGAGATATGTGTTGAAGATATTTTTATAACTTATGAGCAAACTGTCTTGAACCATGGTTTTAAGTATCTGTCAAATTTCACTGAAGTTTGCAAAACCGTTTTTGGTATATTCTGCAAACTAAATGATGGACAGACGAGTCACAAAACTACCTTTAGAGAGCCAACAGTCACCCGTCACAGAGTTCGGGGCACCGACCGACAGCATTGTTATCTATCAGAAAAAACTGACACAACATGAAGAAACACCCCTGACAACAGGCCTCCACCCTTCCTCAGTGCTGCAGCCAGCCAACCTGATATCCAGTCAGCAAAAACAATAACCTGATTACTGTTTAAGTCCAAACCACTTGTGAATGCAATTACACCACAGGGTCTCCGGTTTGCTAAGATATTTTATTTCACTTTGTTTTACATTTAAGGCTGAAAAAGGATGAAATGAAAGCTTACTTAAAACTTGCACACACACCTTGGACTGTAACTTCATTGACGACCTGCTTTAGTTAGAGTCAAACAAGTCCAGACAATCCAGTGTCTTAGAGTTTTTATAACAAATATGCTAGTAAATGCAAGATAACACATTATAGCACTCTGCAATAGTGCTCTGGGATGTCAGGGTTTGGGAAGTCACTGTCACTTCCAATGATGTCATAGGCTAAGCCTGAATACACTGATCGTGGCTTTAAACTTTGGTTGTATAGCAGGTGTCATTATTGAGAGAGATGAATCCAGTGCTGATCACGAGCTCTCACTCAAACTCATGACTTAGGCAGCCTCGAGCTAAAAATAACGCAGCTTAACAGCATCACCAACCTCTGTCAGGTGTCAACTGCTGCATCAAGGCAGAAAACTACACAAAGCCTTAGAAATCCCTGCGAGCTTCACTTCAGTAACAAAAAACATACACGGTGTGCTACAAGATATTCGTTTATCCTGCAGCACGGTACACATTCTCCATCAGTGAGCTGCTGAATCTCCCCTGTACCTCAAAGGTTGCACGTTAGATAAGTTAGCAAGACTGCTAACAGCAGTTCTCCTCCGTCAAAGCGACCAGCGCACCTTGCACGGGAAATAAGGAAAACTGCTCCTAGCCGCGTTAGCAACGCTGACAAGCTGCTAACCTAAGTCTATTACCGCGGCAATGAAGTCGCTGTCCAGTAAACTGCCATCTACAGCAGTATTGTCACGACCTATTCCGGGCGCTGCCATCCATGGTTAGTCATCTGCAGGCCACAGAGATGCCGAAAAACACCGCCTGGCCCTGGGTAATGGTTATCACGAGGCCGGTTAACCGTTGCAGGATGAGGCGGTTGCCAGCTTTGCTAGCCTCGCTAGAGCGAAGCTAAGCTAAGCAACACGCCACCCGTTTACACACAGATTAAATTGTTCAACACGACAGCGCACCTGTCTAATGCTGGCTCTTGTGGTGTCAGTGGCCGAGAAGTGAATTTGCAGGCAGCATCAGAAAGACTGCGCACTTGACCTGTCATAGAAGAGACGATGCTAGCTAGGCAAGTTAGCTGTCCGTACTCACCCCATTAACCAATCCATGGTGCTGTTTGTGGCTAGCTTAGCTAACGTTAGCTGGCAGGGGATAAATCCACCAGGAGCTGGAGGCAACCCCCTAGTTTATCCAGCCACCACCCTCGCTACCCTGGCTGCCTGGCCCCCCGAGTCCTGTTGCTCTCCACGGGGCCCGCGTCTCTCCCAGCTGATGGATCACGGCCGGTCAAACACAAACGCCGTTGGAACTTTAAGCGATTGTCCTTGTTTTGATCCAACAGCTAGCTCGGATCATGAAGCGGCAGGAACACAGTCGGATCAGTTTGTTAGCAGGTAGCGGGAGTGAAGCATTGAGTGACTTTGAGCACGAAGATAAGCGGAGGGGAAGCAGTGCAGGGGTGCGCGTCCGTCTTGAGTCGCAGTGTGTCCAGTGTTCAGTGGAGCCGCGTGAGACTTGACTACTGGGATGCCGCTCGTCAACCCGGTAACCTCTGTCATGAAGCTTTGTATGGCTACTGTGCTAGCTGCCAGCCTGAACCTCCACTGGAGCTGCTGCTTTCTGAGCGAGGTCTAAATCGGAGTCCGGAAGTAAACACAGACCCGACCCACTCTGTGTCTCCTGTGCGTAAAATGCGTGTGACCGCAGATGCAATGGGATATGTAGTTGGTGAGTTTAAAAAAAAAGGTAGAACCAGCTGGTTTTGAGTGGCCATGCTATGATTAGAAATCCATCATCAAACACGTTCACACTTTAATGGGGAGATCAGCTGTGGATATGCAGCTTAGCGAGTTCGGGCGTTATAACACAAAGTCAAGACACTTGTCATCTTATTCTAGGTTAGTGACTCCCAGCTTGGAAATCAAGATCCCTTGTCCTAAACTGGATTACCAAACATGCAGCTGCAGCTGTCAACAACAAGCCAACAAAAGCAGGTTATGTATTATTAGCACCAATAATGTTTTCCTTTGCTCTTATGGTGCCTGTGAGTTTAAATCTAGATTTATGTGCTTTCTTATTTTACTTTCTGTTGTGCTCACGTGGACCATGAGAGAGACCAGACTAGTAATCACTCCACTCATTATCGCCAAACTAATTTACCTGGGGTCAGGTATTGATCTAGCATCAGATAACTTGGAAGATCTCAGAGGCTGTAGAAGGTAATATGGAGCGCCTTGTCTGTGCGTGCATTTTCCTTCAGGCAGCCTATTGTTTTTATCCTTATAACACATATAGAAAGAAATCTTCCTATAAATTCCGCTGGAGGCCATACATCTCAATAGGAAGCCATTCGTGTACACCGACCCTTCACTGTGAGCCTGTGCAGCCAGGGCAGCTACAGTAATGAACACTGTATCACTGGCTGTATTATTATATATCATCAGCTATAGCTCTGCTGCCTCTCAGAAACAGATTGTCCCTTCACAGGAGAAACTGTGTTTTATGTCTAGTGATATTTCTGTTGCTGGCGCTTCTCCAGTGTGCAGACCTGAAGTAATTTTTTTTTTTTTTTTTTTTTAAATCTGATTTCAAAGAAGTTCAGTTTTATATTTAAATACAATAAAAGTAATTGTTAGTTGCAACCCCAGTTTTTACGCGGTACATTTGACAAAATCCAACATGTGATTTACACCGTGGCAGCTATTTGCCATTTTTAAACCTGGCTGTCCTATTCTTGGGACAGAAATATATTTCATTATAATTCACCTACACCAGCCTTTCCCCTTCACGAGCTTTTCCTCAGTCCATTTCTTCTCCTTCTTTCCACCATTTTCCTCTTTAAGAAAAGCATCGATCAGACAGATACATTTTGAAAAGATGAGATCAATATGTACTTTGCCCTGTAAAAATGACTGGTCTCCTCTCCTGCTTTCTATCTGAGACATCATTAGAGCAAGACATATAGCCGTCATCAGCCCCTAACTCCCCCCCTCTTCCTCCTTCTCTGTCTGTATCAGCCCCCCCTCTGCTTCCTTCCCTTCCTCTGTCATACTCCACTATGCATCCTCGGGCGTCTATAAATAACAGCATCTCACAGGCGACAGAGAGGGCATTCAGAACAGGAGCCTTGTTAACAGCAGGCAGAGCCACATGATTGGCTCGTTGACGCTCCGGCGTCCTGCTGGCCACCAATCAATTCAATGGGGGGCGGAGTTTCTGTGATGATTGACAGAAAGGTGATGGATGCCTTCAAAAGCTGTGTAATGCCATTGAAGACCACGCGGGGGAAGTGTGGGATGTTTGTTGACGCTATAGTTAGGAATCAGCTGATCCAGGGTCGGTGGCCGGATTGTTACAAACACAAGCACATCTTTTAAAATGCTCCAGTCCTACCTTTTCCCACCTTAGCTTCCATGTGAAACCATTTTGTGAAGAACTGATCAGATCATTTTGTTTAGCGTTTATGGGCCCTTAGGGGTGAAACTGATCAAACCTAAGACAAATAATAAATATATATTTGCATTTATTTGCATTTTTATACATAACTTTGATTTGCTGTCTGCTCAGAAGTACTTTTGACAGCATCTATCCTTTTCATTTATTTACCTACTCTTTATGCAGACTTTTTTCATTTGAGACCTTTGTGATTTCTGCATCCTTTCTAAAACAATGAAGGTTAAAAGAGTTTTGTTTTGTAATTCTCACAGGAAAATAGCAGCAGCAGCATTTCTAAAAATCCAGTTTGCCTTTGATTAATTGAGGAAGAAACACTTAGGTCATCAAACCTGAACAATGTGCTTTTATCAACTCAAAGTGTCTGATATTTTGTGTATCTGACTGACATGCAGTCTGTTTAATAAGTTCAGTATTCATGCTGATACTTAATCAGTGCCCTGCACATGTGCAGTGGGTAAGATATTTGATAAAAAGTCAAATATTAGTCAGAATTTTAGCTAAATGCAGTTTTCTAAACTGGGGAAATGTGATTAAATTTGCAGATATTTTCCTTGGTTCTATTTTTCAGTTCAAAACATATCCACATCTACAGAGTAGATGAGGGGCAAAGTACTTTTGGACATTCAGTCTTTTCTTATTGAGCAGCACATACCCGGAATACCCACAGAACTAAGAAACACAACATCTCTTAACTCTTTCTCCAAATCCTAAACAGTGGTTACTGAATTATCAAATATGTTGTAATAATATCAAGTAGTGTCAGGTAAGTCACTGTTTTCAAAAACTGTCTATGCTTTTGCAGTTGTGTGCATGTGTCTTTGTGTCTGTATATCAGCAACCACATAACCTGGGCAACTTGCAGTCATTGATTCAGCTATGAGCTCCTCTGTATATCAAAGTATTCTAGAGTCAAATGTGAGGCCATCTGTCTGACAGCTAAAGCTTGGCCCAAATTGGGTCATGCAAAAGGACAATGATCCCAAGCACAGCAGCAAATCTACAACAGAATGTCTGAAAAAGAAAAGAATCAAGGTGTTGCAATGGCCCAGTCAAAGTCCAGACCTCAACGAGATTGAAATGCTGTGACGGCACCTTAAGAGAGCTGTGCATAAACAAATGCCCACAAATCTCAATGAACTGAAGCAATATTGTAGAGTGGGCCAAAGTTCCTCCACAATGATGTGGTTCTACAAGCTACTGAATCATGGTGTGAACTTAGTTTTTCACAGGACTTCATAGAGTCCTGTGAAAACTTTCTTTTTCTCGACTGTACGAGTATGTTTTTGTTTTACCATTCTTATGCTTCTGCCTAGATGCCTTTGCATCTTTGGTTTTCCTTTACTGTCTATAAATGCCTACCTGCCAAGGACTGCAGATGAAAGTCAGCCTGTATGGCTAAATCTGGCACATTTGCATAATGGAATAAGTGTTCATATTAACTAATGTCAAGGACTGCAAATGAAAGTCAGCCTGTATGGCTAAATCTGGCACATTTGCATAATGGAATAAGTGTTCATATTAGCTAATGTGCACCATCTATTTAACAAAAAACAGAAACATAAAACATATGTTTATAACATACTCCCATGACCAAATTCATGACAATATTTCAGCATACCACTGTGAACAAAGATCAGTCTGCAATGACCTCAGATGTCCAGCGAACCTTGTTTACCTCTTTCAAGGATATGACCTGCAGTGTGACTTCAGAGAAGCAGCTGGTGCCAGAAATGTGCTCTGTGGGAAAATGAGCTGGCCTCTGGTCAGGTGCTCGTCTGAGTTAGCCAAGGTCATTTCCTGAAATCCATCCACTCGTCGATACGGAGCCGTCCAGGGGGTCGATATGTTCCCATTGCACACCATCCCAGCCAGTGCGATGCAATGAAAGAGATCTGCGCCTGTGCCCAGTGCATCAGGCTTAATCTTAGACGTACAGTCAGCGAATGCAATAAAAACAGCAGCAATATAATGTAATACAATCCAACAGTACTTTAAATACCATCTTTGCTGAGTTTGCTATGGTAAGTTTTAAAATAAAACCTGTGATCTTGTTTGTGGTTTATTATAACTTGCATCTTAAGTACACGAAGTAGATAATATATTACACCTTACAGTGTAATTACAGTGTATTATAAACCACCTTTTTTCATATCAAACATAAAAGTACAGGTTTATCTAATAATTTTAACAGTGCCTTAATTAAGGTAAGGATGCCATGTGCACAATAACAGTGCTTCTGAACATGAAAAATTGTTAGACTATATCACTATATCTGTGTTATAGTCCAAACAGATATTAAAAACAGCAGGATTGTTCTGCACAGCAGTTGCCTTCCCTTTATATTGTGAACCCTCCTTAATGGGGCTACCCTGGTCACTGTTGTAATGAAAACGCAGTCTTGACTTTTTTTTAGCTCGGTATCATCCAAAATATGGCCATCTTCTGCAGCAGACTTGAAAAAAAGAAGACCTCAGGCATTTTTTTTCCTAAAACTTTAAAGCTTTTTTTTGGGATCAGAAAAAAGATTATTGTGAAAGGCACACACGCGCATACCTATAGATCAGCTCAGTGCTACAGGGTGAGTGAAGCTGCGCCATGACTGATATGATTTATTCATAGCTGGCAGCAGTAACTCAAAAAGCCATTAGGAGGCATTAAAATGGAGACACCTCACATTACTCTTGCATGAATAATAAATGCTTAATAGATGCAATGAGCTGTGCGGGTGTGTGTTTGTGAGTTTTGTAGCTTTATTACAACATTGTTTTGCCCACCTAGAACTAAAAGTATGTTTTGATTGGAGGTGTTTGATTGCAAAAAAGGCACTTGATGCATCTTTGCATCTAAAAGAAACACAAGCAAAGACTGGAAATTAAGCTGAGTGGATGAATCACTTGTTGAAGTATGAGATGATGGTTTGAAAAATTCAGACTTATAACTTTAAGATAATTTGTGAACTTCTAATAGTAAAACTGCAGACATATTTATGTTCAAGTAGGTAAACATCCCTTCAGTTGGATACTGTGTGTGTGTACGTGTGTGTACTTGTGTCAGACATGTTTACTGTTAGCAGTCTGATCTCATATCACTGATGGATTAATTTTCAGTTTCTCAATAATGATCACATAACATAAGGTGATGATAATGGCTATTTGCATGACTGGGTTTCAAAACATTGGCACCGCCAAGTCTGTCTGCCTGTGTGTCTTTTCAGTATATGATGTGTGTGTGTGTGTGTGTTTGCTTTTGTGCTTGTGTCATTGCTGGCTCCACACTGACGGCTGATGTCTTAGTGTGTGAGTCAGTCTTAGCCACATTACTCATGTCTGCAGACCTACCTGGCTCCAGTGCGCCTGTGCTTTAAAGATGGACAGAGGTGGGGGGGTGGGGGGGGGTTGGAGAAACAGAGGATGAATATGAATCTCTCAGACTAAATTCACATTGTTGTGATTTTAAAAAGGACAGAAGTGAAACCAGAAGATTGGTTGACCAAGGACTCTGAAACCAATTTGGGATTTTCAAAAAGAAAAGCTGCACTTGCTGCACAGTTTTGCCTCCGGTACATTAAACTCAAACCAACTTGTGTTCAGAGCAGTTGAAGCATGCTGTTTTAATGCAGTAAATTTTCCATGACCACAGTGATGCAGCCCCCTCCCCCTTTCTGTTTCTAGCAAATCAGACATGAAGTCATTTTCAGCCAGAAGCAACTCAACAGAAATAGCTTGCATGTGGCTCTGAGGTCATGGGCAGAGAGAGGAGAAATGATAACAGAGCAGCAGCCACAAATACTGAGTGTCAGCAGCAAGCAGTCTGCAGTGTGAGAGATTCAGTCTTTGTCTTAGCAACATACAAGTCATCATGTCTCTGTGATTGTTAAAACAGTCCTCCCCAAGCAACTGGTCTAATTATATGGACAAGTGTAAAGTCAAAATGGATTTTTGCTCCAAATTCCAAAGCTATAATCAACAGAAAAAAGCCTTTAAATACAGAATAAGCGTTACATGTGAGGTACTATCATCACTTTATCCTGGGTTAAGTGTAAACAACAACAGAGCTTTTTTTATTCGAGAAAATAGTTAAAATTTCTTTTATTGTCTCAATCAAAATAATGTAGTCACACGTTAAAAATTATTTACAAAACTCTGTTTTGAAAATAGTTTTGTAGATTTTGTATAGACATAAATTTGCAATTTGTTATATAATTCAAATAAATAAAGACAATCCTGTAACACCCCAAAGAGGAAAAGTCACAAAGCTACTGAGTTAGAAGTTAAAATTTATAGCATTTAAAAGGTCCCTTTAACCTTAGGTGTTGTGCCTTCAACAGATGTGATGTTCTGTTCAAAGTGTCCACACATTGCAGCTCAGCATTACTGACTCAATCAGGATTACATAAATGTAAAAGTTTTAAATAAAAAAAAAGTCTGAAACACTTTACAGCTGATCGCTCCAGCGAGTGAGGTTCAGTTTAAGACAGTAACCAAAGAAAGTGTTAAAATAAGCTAAAACCAATGCCTGTGCAGTACCAGTGCAGTTATTGTGTTTAAGTAAAGGCTCACTGTAAAGGCTCAGTTATGATACTTAACTGGCCTTGCATACTGTATCCTGTGCTCTGTGCAACTAATTTGTTTATTTTTGGCTTTCAGAAAAATGATGCAGTGTCTGAACTCAGTGGAACCACATCCACCTGAAGCACTGTCTTCTTCTGTGGTGGTCCAGGATGTGGTTTTTGGAGGTGCAGATGCTGAGATATGGGATATATGCTGTGTGTTGCTGACTACAGTAGCCCGTGTGTGTGTGTGTGTGTGTGTGTTGACATGCTGATGGGGTTTGGAGCAGGGCAGAGAGTGCTGATGGGGCTGATGTGGTGAAAGAGAGAGAGAGAGAGTTGCAGTTTGTTCCACTGAAAGACAGAGACAGATGTCAGCACCACCAGCTGCTTCAGTCAGCACATTGAGCGTTCATACACACACACACTCATTTACAGTGACGAGGAGTTGCTTTGCTAATACGTACAGTATGTATGGAGAGGAAATGAAGATAGACTTTCCCTCTCTTGTTCTCATTCTCATTTCGTTTCATTTCAGAAAACAGAAAGTAAGGGAAATCTGAGGCCCAACAGGCTGATGTACATTCAATCTGCTGCTGGCTTCACTGGTGGAACAAAAGTATTGATCGTCTCTCACCTTCTTGTCAGGGAACAAACTGGAGTTGCTGAGGTTGACTAGGAGCCAGCAGTAGGTGGCAGCAGTCAGTTACACAACACCTGAATGAGTAATCAAGACCAAGTGTCTGCTTTCTGATGCTGCTGTGTGCGCAAATCAAGCCCCTTATCACCCAAACACACTCCAGCTCCACTATAGATGGAAGTTATATTGAACCTGTCTTTCTGGTTTATGAAAATCAACCAGGTGGATGGCTGATTGTTACCATGACCCATTTCTGTAAGTACTTTTACTGTTTTTCATATCAAAGGCTCCAGAGAGCACAGCGTGCCCCTCACAGCATTTCTTTTTCCAGTGATTTGCCTGTCTAGACACCCCCTCTTGTCTTGCTGTAACGGTGCAGGCTGTAATACACAGGTGGCCATGACAACACTAACTGCATTAGGCTGGATTACCTGAGGCCTGCTGAGCCTCTGAGCCAACCAGGGATTCCTCCTCACCACAGGCCTCACACACAGACACGCCTGTTGCTTCAGAAACTAATGATCTCCCTGTGTTAATTTATTTAGCTCATTTCACTGTGATGAGTTGTAATTCATGAAGAAATAAATGCCTGTACATGAATGTGCTTAAGACTACATGAGGGGAGCAGCAGAAAGGGATATTGGACACATATGTTTGTACCAAGGCTGTTGCTGGCCTGGCATAGACTAGAGGGGAACTACCACAGTCTGCCTGGCCTCCCAGTCCAAAGAGCTCCACTTTTTGCCTGCTTGCGTGAGAGATGGATAGGGATGAGAGAGAGGTTAGGGAGAGGGAGTCAGACAGAGAGAAATAGTAGGACGAGCAGGGTGCCAGACTACAGGGTTATATAAGGACAAGAGTTTTCCATGGGAAAAAAAAAAGGGCAAGAGATGCTGTTTGGAGTCAGTCATCCTAAGTGACGCGTGGAAAAGTGCGGAATGCTTTGCTGACGTAACTTTCGAGCAGGGAGTGGGTCTAATGAATGTGTGGCTGAGATTAAAGTGTGTGCGAAAAGAAGCAGCACATACAGAAGAAAGAGAGGAAGAGAAAGTGGGCATGTTCTGTGAAAATATGTGCGTGCGTGAGTCCACTTTGGATCTGAGCGAGTGGAAAAGCGGAAAAAAGGGTGGCGTAGATTGCTGACGTAATGCTTCCAAACTGTTTCCATATAGAAGGCTTGGACCAGGCGCCAGGCAGCCCCTCAGCATACGTCTGGTACCCATCAGCCACTGTGAGAGGGAGGTTACACACGCCATCATTCACCCACACATGCATGCTAACACATATGCAACACATGTTAATGCACATACTGTTCACAGATGTAACGTTTAATTTACATGAGTTTCACTGTCATTACTATTTGCTGCCTGCATGAAACATGAGCAGTTATGCATGTATTCATAACTTAACATATACAAGCATGTAGTTAGCTATGCATGCCACATCTATACATATGCAGAGAGACAAGTAGCACACATTAATGCACAAACTAATGTAGATTTTTCCATACGAGCCATAAGGGATGTGTGGATATGAGTCCGATAATGATTTGGATGTGCATTCAAAGAGTGTGACGCAAAGACCCAAACTGTGCTCTCCACCACATCATCAAAAAACCAGAGATGGAAAAACTTGTGGAGAGTTGCATAGACTTGGAGAATCAGTTTCCACTGTATCTATGCACACTAATATCCCACTTAGAGTGGATATTTAAAAAAAAAATAAAATAAAAAATTCAGACACTGTATGTGTTGCTATCCTGAAACCTGGAGATGCTAACCAGAGTGGTCTTATCGTTCTTTGCTATGCGTGTTATGTGGTCTGGCTTTGGTCACACAGAGCATAAACTGCAATGGATTCTGTAATGTACCATGTAAACATGATTTCTTGCATATTATCAAAAAGACAATGTGACTCAAAACCTCAAAACCACTGTATATGTTTATATAATTATGATGTAGAATAAAATCAGTAATGCAGTAATGCAGTCATTATCATGTCACTGTCAGGAGCTGAAGTTTCTCCACACAGCTTAATATAACTTGCAAAATTTATGCCAAGACACTTCACTAGTTAGCTTTCCCCTTATATATATAAAACTAGATCTCATATATAAATGTATAAAAATATCACATCCAAAGACTGTATACACTCACCACCCATTTTATTAGGTACACCTGTTCAACTGCTTGTTAACGCAAATATCTAACCACCCAATCACATGGCACCAACTCAATGCATTTAGGCACATAGACATGGTCAAGGCAACCTGCTGAAGTTCAAACCGAGCATCAGAATGGGGGAGAAAGGTGATTTCAGTGATTTTGAATGTGGCATGGTTGTTGGTGCCAGATGGGCTGGAGTATTCCAGAAACTGCTGATCTACTGGGATTTTCCCACACAACCATCTCTAGGGTTGACACAGAATGTTCTGAAAAAAAGAAAATATCCAGTGAGCAGCAGTTCTCTGGGTGAAAATGCCTTGTTGATGCCAGAGGTCAGAGGAGAATGGAAAGACTGCTTTGAACTGACAAGAAGGCAACAGTAACTCAAATAACCGCTCGTTACAACCAGGATATGCAGAGGAGCATCTCTGAAAGTGCAACACATTGAAGCAGATAGGCTACAGAAGTCCACCGGGTGCCACTCTTGTCAGCTAAGAACAGGAAACTGAGGCTACAGCTCACATGGGCTCACTAACAACGTTGCCTGCTCTGATGAGTCTCAATTTCTGCTGTGACATTCAGATGGTAGGGTCAGAATTTGGCATAAACAACATGAAAGCATGGATCCATTCTGCCTTGTAGCAACAGTTCAGGCTGCTGATGGTGGTGTAATGGCATCATTTAAATGGACTGGACTTATATAGCACTTTTCTACTCTGTTTGAGTACTCAAAGCACTGTATACTACATGCCACATTCACCCAGTCACACGTACATTCATACAGCACTTTTATCTATACTTAAGTGCTTACTAACATTCACACACACTCCGATAAATGCATTGAGGGCAACGTGGGGTTCAGTATCTTGCCAAAGGACACTTCAGCATGCAGACTAGGGGAACCAGGGATTGAACCACTGACCTTCCGATTAGTAGACAACTCGCTCTACCTCCTGAGCCACAGCCACCCCAAACGTCACAGCCTACTTGATTATTGTTGCTGACAATATCCATCCCTTTATGGCCACAGTGTACCCATCTTCTGATCACCTCTTCCAGCAGGATACCGCACCATGTCACAAACTCAGATCATCTCAAACTGGTTTCTTGAACATGGCAATCAATTCACTGCACTCAAATGGCCTCCATAGTCACCAGATCTCAATCCAACAGAGCACCTTTGGGATGTGGTACAACAAGAGATTCATATCATGGATGTGCAGTCGACAAATCTGCAGTAACTGTGTGATATGGACCAAAATCTCTGAGGAATGTTTCCAGCACCTTGTTGAATCTATGCCACGAAGAATTAAGGCAGTTCCAAAGGCCAAAGGGGGTCCAAACCAGTACTACCAGGGTGTACCTAATAAAGTGTCTGGTGATGGTATGTAGACTGCAGACTCTTATCTCACATCTAGAGACACACATACACTTACTTTGTATCCACATGCACATTTTTTGCATTCTTTCCTGCTGCCTGTCTGGCCTTGACCCTTGCATATATTTGTTTTACTAAACAATGTGTAAAGTAAAGTAGCACTCAAGGCAGTTAGGATATAAATGAAAATTCTTCTGAAAGCTATTTCAGGACACTGAACACACGCAACAGGAAACCTGCAAAGAAGTGCAGACTTCAGCAGAACAGAAGAGAGACTGTAGACAAGGCAGGTTACCCAAGATGCAGATCCATATATATAATACAAGCTGAGGGCACCTTGAAAAACAAACACGCACACATACACATACAGAGGGCGCATATTGTGAAGGGATTATCTGTTATGATCCAGGTAATAAATACACACACCAGTATGGCAGGAAGGATGAAAGTGAGTAAATGGGATTTTACTGTGTATTTCATAGCCGTGGTCTTGTCAGGGGAATTCCCACGATGGCAATAAAATAAAGAGACACACACAGAGAAGAAAAGCAGGAGGACTCAGCCGGAGATACTGGTAATGTCATTACCTCTGCCTGTCTCTTATTGGACATGCTCATTAAGTCAGCATTGTGCTAAAGGCTAAGGGCCATCTGGTTTTGCATGTTGTTTGTGTTTTTGGATGTGCTGAAAGGATTTGGTCCGTCTTCTTTGCTCCTCCTCACCTCACTCGTCACCCCATTAGATGTTTGGGCTGGACTAGACCAAACGGAGGGTGATGCTTTGTTTGCAGAGAGATGCTGTTTGGTTTCACAAGTTGAAATTCCACCATGACATAATGAAACCAAAACTGCTTTTGTAGTGAAGTCCCCACCGATGATGCCCCCCCCCAGTGGATTTGGATGCTGTTATTTTTTATTTTTTTTGCAACACATGTGTACACTGTATTCTCTTGGGGCAAATGCCTCTCTTTGTCTTTCTCTTTCTCACACAAACACACCACTACCTCATCTCAGTCTCCCATCCCCTGGAGGTAAGCATTGTTCAAACACATCACATCATCAACAAACACCACACCCTTGCCAGCCAGCCTCCCCTACTCCTGTGCTCAGAGAAACAGACGGATAAGGAAGAGGCGGAGCAGGAGACAAACCGTCAAAGACCTGTAAACCTGCCATGTGTATGTGTGTGTGCTGGGAGTAAAAAAGAGGAAGTGGAGCAGTAATACCAGACAATGAGTCAATCTGGAAAATGGGGAAGAACAGGGTGATGTTCTTTAGAAGCATAGCTAACAGGTCCCTTCCCTGTTCTCAGTCATACATGTACACTCACCAAGAAGTTTAAATAGAACACAACAGCTCTGCTATGTTACAGCTTATACATTTACAGTAGGGACAAAATATTAGGGACTCTTCTTTTTTTTTTTTTACAGCTCATATTGCAGTTGCACCACCACCTTTAAGTCACTGCCAACCAAAACTGAAAACAAGTTTCATAAAAGTAGTATTCGTGGCAGAGCTGTTGTGTTGGATTGCATTAGATTGCACAAGTGTTCCCAATAAAGGCTCAGTGAGCGCATATACTGCCTGGAGGAGAGCCCCAGGCAGTCTGAGGCACACTTCACTGATGGAAGCACCTAAAAGTCACCTTTGTACTTCAAGGTGAAATGCTTTGCCTTTACATGCTTATTTACTTTGTTACTTAGATAACAAGACTGACACTACTCTCATGTCTGTATTATCAACAACTTAGCTTACCTTAGAAACTGGAAAGAAAGAAACTGCTCCAATAAAATCACTTTTCTTTTTTTTAAATTCTTTTTTTCTTCAAATTAAACCACAGCATATGCTTAGCTGTGATTTTTATAAGTGCTGAGGGTGGATTTTGTTACCAGGCTATTTGGTTTCCTCTGTATCCTGTCTTTAAGCTAACTGGGTGTCAGTACAGCATATATGTATGTGTTGTAATAGCACCCAGCACACATCCTCTCTTCTTGGCCAGAAAATCATCTTCTTGGGGTTCATATAGTGAATCAAAACATCTTGCTTTGCTCGTGCTGTACATAAATACAACTATTTCAAAAAATCATACTGGGAAAATAAGAAAGAACACCATCACCAGTTTGGGATATTATATTAACCAAAACTTGCTCTTTCTAAAAAAAACGAGCTAATTTGGTTTTAGTGCATGGTGTTGGATGAAAATGTGTTTTGTTTTATTTTGTTTTTCTATATTTCAGCTTTAATATCTGTGAAACCATTCACCTGATTTCACCTGATGCATCCTGTATATGAGAAGCTGTAAATAAAATAATCAGTCCCCTACATACAAAACTGTGGTTTCTACAGGCTTCCAAATCTGCGGTCAGAGATCGGACATCCACATATTTTAGAGACTTCAAGCATCTAGCATTGTGTGTTAGTCAATATTTATAGAGCCATACTACCATATTTACCCTAAAAATCTTTTTTGAAGGACCTAGCTGCAGTAGTTTTCTAGATAATGGAATTTAAAATTGGCACCTCAAAAAACAATGCTAGAAAAACATCTAAAAACACCCCTACCTTCATCCCTTCAAATACTTTTTTTGAGCCAACTGACAGTAGGGACCTGAAATTTTGCATAATTCCTGTTAAGAAGTGTATCTTTCCCCTGGATATTTTTTCAGGCAAATCTCAGATGGTCATGTAGGAGGGATTTGATGAACCGACATGGAATAATCCATTTAACTAAACGGATGATAGCTTTATGTTGCATATTATGATTTTGACAGGAATCCCTACTTCTACCTCCTTTTACCACTTCCATTTTTAAACTGTAAGTAACAATATGATCAAAACTGTAAGATGTTCATGTTTTTCATTAAAGCAATTTCTACTGCATCTTTCTATTTAATAATTCACAACCCTACCAGCATATATGGAACCATGTGCCATTGGCACTGCCTGAGAGACAGAGGAAAGAAAAAAAAGAAAAATCAATGAAGCCCTGTTGTGTGGTCAGAGAAGAGTTTGTTAAACACAAAATCAATACAGAGTCTCTCCGTCTCTGGATGTCGTAATGTGTTGTTAATCTGTTGGTGGAATTCCCTCCCCAGCCCTGATCAGACCCAGTGCAAGCACACAAGAAGAAGAAGCAGAGAGAAGTTTGTATTTTGTCATGTCTGTATTTTTGTTTCATTTTCACAAAACATGTACAGGGGAAGGAAAAGCCTTTCAGTAGAACCTGAGGTATTTTTGCATCAAGCAGCCTAAGGTATCAGGATTTTCTTTTAAAAACTCATCTAAATTCATCAGTGTTCTTAGATGCGTTGCTATTTACACAACAACATAGTAAGAGTAATAATAACAATAATAATAATAATAATAATAATAATAATTTTAGCAAATGGGACAGCCTGCATCATCCTTGTTACATGTCATAAATAATTCTAACAACATTTTTTAAAAAATATAAGGAGGGAGGTGAGGAAAGGAGAGGTTGCTTGAGCCTCGGGGGAAAACATAGGAATCTATGTGAACTTACTGTAGTTGCAGCAGCATAAGGTCAAAAGTCAGAGATCACCAGAGAGTAAAGCTAATCAAGGGTCAAAGGAAAAATAAACACATTTTACATCATAAATAAATAACCATCTCACACCAGGAGAGCAAAGTTTTCATGTCTTTCACCTCAGGATATGAAGATCCTCTTTTTTCTTTCCATTTTGTTATGGTGTTTTTTTTTTTTCTTTTTTTTTGTTTTTTTTTTTTAAATCAAAGCTTTT
>VUQI01004987.1:16878-29805 GCA_015106735.1 Paratilapia polleni | reverse complement strand
AAGAAATAAGAAAACAAAAACAGACAGAGAGAAAAGCTAAGGAGCTTTATGGACATGCATTGTGCTGATGTACCAGCAGCTGTGTACCCTGTGTCGGGCTTGGCTCACTGAAAGATCCCCTGAGAATGAACAAAAGGGTGTGTGTGTGGGGCGCCGAGGCTTTACATGTGTGAATATAAGGGCATAGAGTATGAGGTGTGTGTGTGTGTGTGTTGTTGTTGTTCAGCTTTGGTGGATGCACTGTGATGATGACTGATGAACTGGTGCTGGCTCAGGGAGGACACTCGGCCTTTAAATCTCAAACTTGTGAAAGATTGTGTCTGTTTGCATATAGTTGTTGTTATGCAAGCCCTCATGAAACTGGCAGAAAATGTTTTACTGTGTATGTGTGAGTGATCAGAGAGTGCACAGCTACTCTGTCTTCACAGTCAAACAAAACAGTCTTTTTAGTTAACGCTCGAGCCCTCAATTGAAATCGATGAATTCACACTGCAGATGAGCAAGAACAGTGATGCTATTCTTAAAGATATTAGAGGGGAGTCTGTGTCATCTTCTAAATACAAAAAAGAGGCAAAACTTGGCTTTAGGAGTATCATGTTGCAAGGATGTGAAAGGTAATTGGACTAATTGTTTGTTACCAGAAAGCAGAAAAGTGCATTTCAGAATCATACATCACTCTCCCCAAAGAAGGAACATCACATATTGCTTTGCTTAAATTTGTTGAATGTGTGTATTTGTTTGAGTGTGTGTTCATAAATACCATACAGCAAATAATAATAATAATTCAACAAAAGAAAAAAGAAATAAATCCACAAAACATTATATTATTTCTCATTACCAGAATGAACCAATACAATAAATTAAAACTATAACTGAACAGACATCCATTAAAATTGCTATATATATTCATATTGTATATATAGTATTTGTCTGTCTGTAGTCAGCCTCTCAGGTGCATGCTCAGTGGTGACCATAGGTGGTGACTGGAAGGAGTGGGAGGAGGCTCGGAGGGGGTTTAATAAGGAGCTGAGGGGTCATTAACACATACCCTCATTAGCATCCTGAAACCTCAGTCCCATCACGCTGTTAACACTGGAAACAAGGGAGCAAAATCAGGAAAGACGCACTGTGCTTTAGGAGGGGAAAACACTGCCCATTCTTCAAATAGTCTTTTCATCAACAAAATGCTGAGGATCCTTCATTGTCTGGATGCAGTACCGCCTTAATATTAAGTCCTTAGGATCTCTCTGACTTGTGCTGTGGTGATGTGAGGAGATGGTGCTGTTATGGAGTCCATTACTGTACTGCCTTTAGCAGGCAGGG
Source organism: Paratilapia polleni (assembly GCA_015106735.1). Lineage (NCBI taxonomy): Eukaryota > Metazoa > Chordata > Actinopteri > Cichliformes > Cichlidae > Paratilapia > Paratilapia polleni. The sequence goes on along the minus strand of VUQI01004987.1, from coordinate 28,482 downwards.
CCACTGGGAAAGGGGGGGCAAACGTAGCCGTGCAAGCTTATGAGGTTTATTGAAACCGGGGATAAGCTTTGGGAGAGAAAATATTGGGCTTGGTTCAAATCACAAGCTATACACCCACTGAAGCACACTACGTTTGACCACAGGCAAGCAGTTTGTGTCTCAACTCTGTCAAAATAAGGGAATTCTATATATTAAGGATGCAACATGACATGTGCCCTGGGTTGTTTCTTTTTATCTGGGACAGAGCTCATAAACATAAAAAGTTTCAGTACCTACAGTCACCCCCTTTACCTCCCTCTCCCCCAGACTTTTCTTCATTTTTGTACAAGAGTTCAGGATGGGTATGGTCTGCTAAGCACCACATCTGAGGCTCTGTCTGTCCAGGTGCGAATGCTAACCTTTTCACATTAACTCTCAGCTTGCATTTGTCCTTGTCTCAGCTGGAGTCTTTAACACTGTCTGTGAGGGGAGCTCAAACAAACCTCTTCTGCTCCACCTTGTATGTCCTCTTCTTACGTTCCTTCTAACTAGGTCCATTTTTGCCCCCATGGGGCAGCTCTGTCCATTATCTGTCAGGATACCTCTATGATCTCCATGCTCCCGGAGAAGCTTGACTGCTTCCCGATTTTTCCCAGTTCTTCCCTGGACCTTGTCTCGGAGATGCCCTCCTCAAACTCCATCTGACAGCTGCGCCGCTTAAACTGCTTCTCAGACGCAACCCCACTGTTATTCGAGCTGGTGGACATGGTCACTGCTGATGATGACGTAGAGTCCCGGTGGTCTCTCTGCATCTGTGGTGCTGACAGCTTCTCTCTCTGGGATTTGTCTCGTAACCGCACACCTTCACTGCACCCGAATGCCACATACGCTGAGCTGCTACCGAACCTCACTGACGACTCCTCTCCCCCTCCCTCTCCGGCTCCCAGCTCCATCTCTCCCTCCCCACCTTCCTCTGCTCCAAAGTGCCAGGGAGCATCTGTGGTTGGGGTGACTGGAGTGACAGGGGTAGTGGCCTGGACAGTGTCTCTGTGTTTGGTCCACATGGCCCCAGAACCCACAGTGGGCAGGGAAGGTAATGAGAGGAGCAGGGAGCCCTTTAGGTTTTCTTCCAGGCTGGGGCTCTTGTGGTCCAGCAACAAGTTGAGAGACTGCGGAGGTTGGTGTGGTTGGGAGTGGACCGGCGAACTGCCGCAGCTTTGCTTGGTTTTTCTCCTTGGTCTGGATGAGGAAGAACCAGAACGATGGACTCCTTCACTTCCACCAATCCCCAACCCTCCTATGCTGCCCCCACTGCCTGGTGAGGGGAATGGTGAATCAGAAGAGCTGGGGCTATCTAGGACGGGAGACTGAGAACAGACACCATTCTCAATGGAGGTGCCTCTTCTTGGGCTGTCAAGCTTGCACAGCTTGGGGACGTCTTCAGAGCGTGTGGGTGCCAGACTCGGACAGTGGGGACTGTTAGGGGAGTAGACAGACTTAATGTCCAGGGAAAAGGAGCGTTTGAGCCGATTAGTGTCCATGATCCTCTCTGCGGAGAGGTGCAGGCCGTTGAAGCCTTGCTGGAGGGAGGTGGGTGACGGCAGCTTGGGTGACGGCGGGATGTGTGGCTCTGTGGCAGACGAGTCACAGTTGCTGTGGTGACCATTCATCTCGAAACCTGTGGTGACTCCATTAAGCTCTGAACTCTGCTTAGTGTTGTTTTCAGATTTCTTGTCATCAGAGGTTAAAGCTTGGAGTAATCGCAGGCCCTTCTCAAACTCCAGCAACTGACCCAGGAAGTTAAAGTTGGGAGATATGGACGGTCTTCTGTCCTTTACAAATCTGTCAGCAGGAAAAAAAGTTTGAAAAAAATAGGTCACAGGTAAGCAACTGTGTCATAAAGTGTTGTAATGGTTTTCCAGTAAATCCCAAATGAATTCATGAGATTAACTATATATAGGTTGTGAGCAGTTTTACTGATCCATAATACACAATACTGTGCCAGTGTTGTCCTGACAGGGCAAAGCAAAGTCTTTTGTATAAACAATGCTCCCTGGCAGGGATCTAAGAATTATATTCCACACAACAACAGGGAGCTGTTTTTTACTGGTACTGACACCTTAGCTCAGCTGGTAGTGGATGGGAGGAGCAGGCGTACCTGTAGGCATCATCTGATGATAGGCCCATTGTCTTCATGATGTATGCAATGGCGATGGTTGCTGAACGTGAGATTCCAGCCAGGCAGTGCACAATGACTCTGCAGTTTGATACCTTAGCTTTGTCTGTTGGGAGGTGGAAACAAATATGCGTGAATATACAGAACTATATGAAAATACATGCGTCACTGCAGATCACTGACAGGTCTCCTCTTTAGCTGAAAGTCTCGGGAGACAATCTGTGCACTACTGAAAGAAAACCGACATATCTTGAAAGAATACAGGGACTCATCTAAACAGACATCTTATATCTGACAGTTTTGTTACCTACGCTATACCTGAATGTGTGTTAAGTAGGACAATGCAGATATGTTGTATAGAAAATCACTGCATTCTTTGATGCATAACTGAGATTAATTCACTTCCTCATCTCCACACTTCCCTCAGTAGCTATTGTGCTTTGTGTCTTCACCTTCAATCCAAACACAGAACATCGTGTTTCAGTACATCTTCCTCCCTCTTACCTATGAATTCATTTGTTTTGTCCAGCCAGGGAAGCAATTTCTCACAGTAGTTGTCGTTTACTGGGATGCGCATGAAATGGCTTTCACTGATAAAGTCTGGCTTGGGGCAGGTGTTGCTGGCATTCAGCACATAGGTGATACCATTCTGAGCCATCAGATCCTACAGAGATGGAGATAAAAGTGGTTTAGCGTCACGTTTTATTGGAAGTAAGAGGAAGTCAGTCATTCTTTACTGATAGAAGATCATAAATAAATGATACCTTATTGAGGACGTCTTTCTGTGATCCTAAGTAGAGGTGTGGCAGGATGCGAGTGGGCCCTACATTAGCTACAGGCAAGCAGGGCTGGGACAAGCTCATAGGTAGAGCAGTGGCAGGCTTCCCTTCACACAGGCCGGGGAAACAGGAGGAAAAAGCTGCAAAACCTCCTGCAGGGAAAGAAGAAATGGAGAGAAGCGGTTAGGCAGATGAATAGTTTTCCATTCACACATACACAAACACACACACATACTGGGAACTCTGCAAAGACTCCCATCACGAACACTGCACCACCATTAGCAGGCCAGACAGACGCTCAGTAGACTTTAAAAGGTGAATCTGGGCTACAATGTCTGGGTCCCGCTTAGAGCAACAGGAGCAAAAAAAGGGGCTCTCTGTGCTTCTGTGAGTGAGTTAGGTCAACTGCTGGGTGGCCAGGAATGCGCATTGGGCCCTTTAAGAGGCAGGCGGCTCCACTTTTGGCATATGTGTATGTGTGTGTGTGTGCGGCTCCGTTTCCTGCATGAGCTCATGTCCTGTAGCAGAGCATTGCGTCAGGCTGGGGGAATGAGAGAGGCCACAGGTGCAGGGCCAGGACAGAGGCCCAGTAACATCCCCACTGACAGCTGAAAAGCACACGCACACATATGCATGGTCAAACATATGCACACACACACACATATGTGACAGAAGATGAAGGAGATACAATCTGAAGACATGATCTCATAATCTTGCAGTCAACATATGCTCAATATTCACTCTCACTGTCTTTAATTCTCTCTCCACCCGATTCACACACACAAATACCCATAGTCATTAATACTCTGCAGTGCTGCAGTTGTACAACTACAGGGTGGGAGACAAGGAGAGGAGGTCGGGGTGTGTGTCCTCTCTGGGTAATGACCTCGCTGAGGAGTGTGGAAAGGGAGGGAGTTCTTCAAGGAAACCTTGAGCCCCAGAAAGGAGATTAGAACCTAATCTAGGTTCAGCCCTGCCTGACCCAATCTGGGACGTAGTGCATGCACACCTAAACACACACACACACACACACACACACACACACACAGTGAGAGTGAGTGAGACATGACATCACTATTCTAAAGTAGAACACACAGCACAGTGCAAGCAGGATGTTGCCTTCCCCTGTAACACACACCCAGCTGCACTACTCAAGTAACAACTGGCGCACACACACACACACACACACACACGTGGAGCACACAGTGTCAGCAGCATGTACTCAACAGATATGAGAGCTTGTATATGAGCTGTACAAAAAAAGTTGTGCAAATGCTCAGAAGATAGCAGCTTTTGGTATTTGATATTTCGCAACAGCACAGCTTCTGAGGAGTGAGTAGGCTGGGTGCATCCCGGTGACCTAGTGCTATTCTGGGGTGCAATGTTCCTTTAAGAGCAAAGTGAAGAAGGCCCGTCTGTTTCCAGCTATTAATGGCAACCAGCAGAGCAATGACATCAGTAGTCCACATGGGTGGTGGAGTGCAGAGAGGAATTTGATGCAGAAGGAGCAATCAGATAACTTACAAGAGGGGTAGCTTGATGGAAGGAAGACGAGGTTGAGGGGTCGCTGCCATTCTAGCAACATCTCTATGATCAAGCCTTTCTTTCTTTTCTTCTCCACCACAGCCTCTCTCCCTCTAGTGATCCTGTGGGCAGTGCTACAGCACCATTAATTGATAAAGCAGAGGGAGGAAGGGTTCTTTGAAGAGTTTCTTCCTGGTTTTTAGTTCCCAGGCTGCTGGTGTGGAGGAAAGGGGTACTACATATAGCATATACTGGATCTGTATGAGGGAGTGGTATGTTCCTGGAGACAGTTAAATCAACAGGAATAGCTACATCACACAGCAAGCATTTCCTTTTGCATGTGTGGACATTGTTAGAGAGCTGTTAGAAGGACAGAAGACAGGACATTCCAGAGAGGAGACTGTGTGTACGTATGTGTGTATGAAGGAAAGTGAACACATGAACAGAAATACTCTAAAAATATTCCTCTTTGATGTTTGTGTGTGTGTGTGTGTGTGTCTGAATTGATAACTGCAGCCAGGATTAGTGTAGCATGCCTCATCTTGTGTTAAATAAACACTAAAGAGCAGAAAGTTGGGCCAGCCAGAGTTTGCCTGGGTGGGTGAGTAAGGGGTTACTGGCATGAAGGGAGACTGAAGTCTGAGATAAGAGAGCAGGACTGAGTGTGGCTGCTGGCTTTTTAAAGAGCTATTACAGCGACATTACGTCAATACAATTACAAACACCTTCCTTGTAGTCAAAGCTTTACACGGTTGGCGCTAATGGACATTAGTCACACAGGAGATAGCGTGTTATTGTCACCTCGTCACCTGACCTTGCTCTACTTAAGGTTGCCATGACAACAAGGAAAAGCAGTGTTGTTGATGACAGTTTGCTCCCCCTCACCACCACCACCACCACCACCACCCTACTCCAAGTACTGTCAAGATAGAATTAACACACACACGCACAAAAAAGGGAATACGAACACACTGATTTAGACATACACCAAAAAGCCTAATGACATGTGGCCTCACATTCTCCATTAGAAAATGGATGACACATCCATTCATTCCTATCTAAGTGCACACATAAACACACTGTACACTCACACTGAGGTCATTGAAAATACCCTGTGACACACACACCAGCCCAGCTGTCCATGAAGATGACATCAGAAAGTCAAATGGGAGAGATGAGTTCACCTTCATGATAATCAGCATGAAACTGACACTCATGAAACTCAGGAGTTAAACTAAGACATACAAATCTAAATCTACAGTTTTTTTGTATGTGGAATGAAGACAAGAACTTCTGTGAAACAACATTATTAGTCATACACTGAAATCATGAAAATGTACTTTGACAGGATGTGACTAAATTCTGAACATACTCTTTTAAAAAAAAGTTTGGGGAGTAGGAAAACCCACAACCAGGAAAGAGGGCACTGTGTCGCCATCTGCAGCTTTAAGCAGTGGTGACTTCCTTTTTCCGTTTTTCTCTGCCCACTTCATCATTTAAGCAACTGCTTATTTTCCTCTCTCTTTCCCCGTCAGAGCCGAGCACTCAGGCTTTTCTTTGTTTGCTGGCAGTGAGCAGCACTCTCTCTCTCTCTCCTCATCGGTCATTTCTCACATCTAAATTAATTTCCAGCTTTCAGTTTAAAAGGTACAGGTTATCGTTCCGCTAATATGAAAAGTGTGTATGTTAGGCAGATCAAATTCACACTCCTCGGAGCTGTGCCACTACAGAAAGCTAAAAGATGAATGGAGGTGGAATCGCAGAAATGCTGGCTGAATGGACAGACACACAAAACACCTGTCTAGCAGTTATGGTTTAATGGGAGTTCTGCTGTTACATCACTGCTGTTGGTACAATTGGCTTCCTTGTCAATACAACCTCACCCTCTTTCTCTCTCTTGCATCTGTGTGTGTGTGTGTGTGCGCTGCAGCCTCTGTTTTACTCTTTTATTCGTCCGTTAATGGAGTGGGGGGGCCATACACAAAGCAGACGTGTTCATGCACACACACACACACACACACACACACACACAAGCCTCCAGAGCCTGGGGGGCATTGATCTGCCTCAACGACTACCCCACACCCCTCCATCATTTTTCTCTGTGGTTGATATCAGGGGAGACATGACGCCATCCTCTGTGCCCCTCCAGCTGTCCCCTCCACTATGAGGGGACATTAGCATCTCAATGTACCCGCTCCCTCCCCGCCTCACCCTCCTAACATGACATCATTGCACACATGTCCCACTTCAGCTCCACAAAGGCTGTGCTGGAGACTGACGATGCAATGAAAAGTGTGTGTGTTTTTGTGTCAGAAATGTGTAGACTGACAGAACACTGATGAGATGGTAGGATGAGGTCATCGCTTTTCATGCACAGCATCAGCTTTATGATGGCTGGGAATGAGTGCATGATATTTACGTCATATTAGCTGATGGTTAAACTTCATTGCTCTTTATCTTACTGGACAGATAGCGGGGATATGTCACTTTGATCAACTGTTGTTTCAGCAGCACTGTGTTACTGCAATATAAGACCATAAACCATCATATAATTTAGCCTGCATTCACAAATCTATTTCCACAGATATGTGTTAAAGTCTCAGTACCTGTGATACATGCAATTCTATTTTCATCTGCTGATGGTAAATGTGTGATTTTTCTTTTCTAGCTTTCTCTGAGCACATGAATTGGACACTTCCAGCAGCAGAATCTGGCTGTGTAGATATAAGCTATACATGCACATGTGAAGAGTGACAGGTGCAGATAACTGCTTTGAACCAGTGCTCTGAAATGCCCTGGATATAGTGTTTAAATAAAAACAAACACACATTTGTTATCCAAATGGTTCAACTACAAAACCAGCAAATAAATTTGAACAAATGACAAGCTTAAGAGATATTTTGTGCAATATGCATGAAGCTGTGTTGCCGTATAAAAAGGATTTTTCCATTGCTCTGCATTGCCTCATTGCTGTGTGAAAAAGTGTTATGTTAAACACCTGCAGTGCACACTGCACACATATTGATAACATAATCTCCACAAGACACCATTCTGCAGAGAGAGGGAGTGAGCAGGAGTGAGAGAGAAAAGCCAAGAGCAAAGGAGAAGAAAGAGAGAAAGAAAGAGCCTTTGTGATAGTTTTACATCTCAATGACCACAGGCTGAGAGAGCATGAGCACTATGTCATACCGTGGGTCACAGCGCTCATCCCCCCCACCCCCGAGCCCTTTTTCTCTCCTCTTTTTCCTCTTCATCGCTTCTCATCTTCATGATGTCATCTTCTTAATCCCCTTTCTTCCTATTCTGTACCGCTAAACAAATTAACTCCAAAAAGAAAAGATGGCAAAAACAACTGACACGTCTGGGTTGGTAGCCCCAATATATTCGTTTTTTAGCCTGTTGTAGAAGTAAATCTCACTCGCATCTATGTTTCATTTGTGGAAATCCTGGACTGGAATACCTGACAGTTCACTGTGCCTTTGTAGTCATCTGCAGTGCACAAACTATTATCAGGGGCTTTCCACCTTGCTCATGTCTTTTCTGCATGTATTCAACAATAGTGCATTTTATAGCCATGGAATTGTATGCATTTACATCTCTGAAATCCATATCATAAATCACACTCCATCTTCTGCCTGTGTGCCATACACACAGGCCTTCATCTCTAGCATGTTGCATCTTATCACTTCGCACCCACACATACACACATATCCCTTCTCCTCCAGGTGGATACACACCTCGAAGCTCTCTCCCCTCCTTCATCCGGCGGACCCTGATCTTCAGCCTCATGTCTGTGTCCTGCAGGTCCGGCCAAAAACAGTCCTCTGCTGGGGCAATCACCACATCTAGAGGCATCCCCCAGAACACACTCTGTCCTCCTTAGAAGAGTGATGAAGGTGAGCCCTCTGAAAATCCCAAGTCCACAAAATTCCACTCAGGTCAAGTTAGCTGTTCCAGTTGTCCAGGCAGCGACCCTCAGCAAATGGAACCAGCAGAACAAAAACTAGTCCAAAATGTCTGTGGACATGCTCCTCAAGTCAACAAATGGCCAAAATCCCATGCAATGACCACAAAAATTCCTAAAATGCTCCTGCGTCAATATTTGGTAATTCTGTGGTTTCGTGAAGAATGGTGGCCACAGAGAGTGCCAGAGAAAAAAACAAAAGTGAGTAGCCTGTAACGCCTGTATGTAAACGCCAGTTGTAATCTGCCTGCAGCTGGTTTACAGAGCGTCTGTGTGTTCCTCTGAGCGCTCTTTCTGTCTCTGTGAGTCCACAGCCAGAAGAGCAGCCCACTATTGTTGTGCTGCTTCACTCTCCCTTCCTCTCATTCGCTCAGTCACTGGCTTACACTCCTCCCTCTCCCTCCCTCCTCCTCTCTCACTCTGTCTCTGCAAAGAGGATGACGGAGCTGCACTCTCTCCTCGAGCTCTGGGGGTGAATGAGCTCACTTGCCGTGAGCTCAGACTCTACCCAACCTCCCTCCCTCCTCCTCCTCTGCTACCTCCCTCTCTTGTGGAGCCAGCTCTCCGTCATAGCTAATGTCTAAGGCATGTAACCACATTCCTTACTCACCCAACAAATATGCGGCCACCTCAGGGGCCTAGCTACAAAGCAGGCCTCTATCAGGGTAGGATGGAGGCTAAAACACAGCTATCAAACTGTTAACAAATGGCTACAATACTGATTTAACTGTCTTTGTTCTCAGTGACAGAGAAGAGAGGATAATGCTTGGCTTTTAGGAGTCCTGGACTGACGGGGATTACACGTAAAGATGGTGTTTGTTTTCTTGTCTGTTAAAACGTCTGCAGAAATATGCTCGTTCTATGAACTGTTTTCACCTTTAATTCCTTCAGGGATGATTACCTGATGACAATCATATCATATCTATAATAATTATTGACTCCTATAGCTATATAGTATATCAGTAAGTAGAAGCTAAATACCTACATTAGGGTGACTGCCTTAAATGTACTGCATCCTCTAAACACATTACACTTACTGCAGGAGGGGGAATTAAGGCTGTGCCACTGCGTTGACAGCTGATTTGTCTCTCAAGGTGAGGGAATGTGTGTGACTTCACCACGTTTTCCTGCGCTGGTTCTTGTCTAACGCGCCTGTATTTGGACACTGCATTTTTATCTGGAGGACGTAAAGATGGAGAGGAGAGAAGAAAGAGAGTAACGTGGAGCAGAAGTATGGAAAAAAAAATTTAATGCATGCAGACAAAAGAGGAAGGCAAGACTTGAGGTGATGAGAAGACCAAACAAGCTCGTGGTCAGCCAGCCACCATCTGTTTGACAGGCCACAGACTCCTGGTACTTTACTATGGAATGACAAACATGTAGGCCACAAGTCCAGTTATGGAAACAAGGGAGCACAGGACTTCACAAAACTACTGGAAGAGACTCGATGTTAACGAATTATGATGAAGTTACAGCTATTTATTGAATTCTTAATGTAAGACTATTTAGCTGTGTATATTTCATCAATTTTGAAAAAAAAAATAAGCATATTCAAACATGCCTTCTCTTCTTTTTAGAGCACATTTATGTTAATCAACCTCTGGCTCAAAATAACAGATGTATAGATACCAGTATGACTAAGCCAGTCAACCGTCCTGTCTGTTCAATCTTGTGTTGAGATTCATGCTGCACTGATTCATTCAAACCAGGTCAGATGGACTTCAAGTACATTAAGTCACCACCCAGCTCCAAAAAAAAAAGGCAAATAAGCTTATACAACATGTCCAGTTAGGGGGCCAGCTGCATGCTGACTGACCTCATCTCATCACTGTAGCCCCCTGAATGATCACACATGGGTGAGAATAGCTTTACGTCACCCTCTGTTCAACTGCGAGAGAGGGAGCGGGAGGAAACGGGCCTTATGATGAGCTTTGTGAAAAATGCAGACACTGGTTTTGGGAGAGTGTCAAACCACGAATACACACACACACACACACACACATCACCCGACAATCACCATTATAATACACACTCACACACATTGTTTCCCCATCTGCAAGTGGATGGAACAGGTGTGGCACTCCACGGTGGTGTGCTGGGGTCACTACGCTTCAAACACAACGATCATCACCCCAGTTTGAATCCACACCTCAGCTTAGTTGTTCTGGCTGTGTGGCTCGAAGCCATAAAGTAGCTTTGAAACACATGAGGCTCTAACACCTGCAAACCCACAGCAGCGGAAGCCAACAGCAACAAAACAAAGTAGCTGCTGCCCAATGTTTTAATGGTCACACTCTTTTGAGTTCCTAAAGCAAACACCATTCTATCGCTCTCTTTATACCCCTCTCCTCCTCCTCCGGTCCTCAGCAGGGTAACAAGGCTCAGAATAGTAGGTGTGTTAATTAGAGGATTACAGCCAAGATGCTATAAATGACAGCCAGGCCTTTTTTATTGACTGCACATGTGTGTCCTGGTGAGACAGAAATAGGTGGGATGGTCACTCTTAGATTTAGAGCATGCTTTTATGGTACAGAGCTTGTTACTAGGACAACGCACAGTTTACACACACACATACATACATACATACATACATACACACAGTGACCAGCCAAAACTGAGAGAGATTGGTATGAGATACTGATATAGGGAAGGAAAAGGAGAAGGTGGGTAAAGGGTAAAGGGGGTACGATGAATACAAAAATACTGCATGCTGAAGTAGGTTGCTCAATGTCCTTCAGATCTGCAGACTGAAATCTGAACACCTTTAAATGTCGCTTCAAAGTCGATGTGTTTATTGTTCTTTAGGATAAAATGATGTTCTACACTGTTGAATACTGATTCAAGTTTTGCCCTGTGACACTCCGGCGACCTGTTCAGGGGGTACCCTGTCTCTCACCCCATGACAGCTGGGATAGACTCCAGCCCCCCGCGACCCTGAATTGGATAAGCGGAAGAAAATGGATGGATGGATGTATTTAAGGTTTTTTTTGTGCCTCTGTTTATTTTTTTTTTAAAGGAAATATTTTTTGTAACATTAAGAAACAAATCAGATTTTTTAAAATGGCTTTACGTATAAAATTGATATATATATATATATAAAACTGATATATATATATATATATATATATATATATAAAATAGATATATATATATATATATATATATATATAAAAAAATACATA
>VUQI01004976.1:8439-20641 GCA_015106735.1 Paratilapia polleni | reverse complement strand
GGAGCCCTGAAGACAAAAAAAAAAAAAACAGGAACAAAAGAGGGAGGAAATGGAAAGATTAGCTTCAAATTAAAAAACCTTGGTCAACATCAACCTCTGTCATCAGTCCATGGTTGGAGAAAAATAACACCTCTCTGAAGAAATATTTGGAAGGAGCATTAATCCGTGCTGTAATGCTGCCAGAGCTGCCACTGCAGCCATTCTGTTGTTTTTAATTTGATCTTTCATCTGCTTAATTTGTCATGGAATAATCAAGGGCCAGGCCTCACCTGGCCATGAAACCGTTCAATCAATAGTCAATTTTCCAATTACTTTTGAGCCTCTGACAATGGGGGACTATGTTTAAAAATGGCTGTTTCCTAAACAGTTAATGTCTTGTTAAAACCCTTGAATTAAAGGTACAGTAAGTAATTTTTTGAGGTTATTTAATAGAAAAAAGAATATTGTACTCATAAATATACATTGATTAGTGTGTAATTACGTCTTCCAACAAACTGATGCATTCTCATGAACTTTGAATTAATCCATTAAAAATACATAGGAGCGGGCATCGGTTTGTGGAAGCCACCATGTTGCCCCACCATCTTGAATACAGTGGTCGAGATGGACATCGCCATTCTGCCTAATCGGGTTTTATGTATGTGGCTAGAGACCAGACACATATGTAGTAAAAGGCGGAGGAGAAGAGAGGCATTCACGTGCCGTGGAGGCAAATTTTAATTCATGCCTTGACCTTCAGACTCAAGATATGAAGGATCATACCTATGTTTTATCATCTGTGAAGGGGTCTCCTTCACCAAAGAAGTGAAAATGCGAAGGAAAGAGACAACGTCTGAGTATTTCAGAAATGTCATCCTCTTCCTCATCTTCTCAAGCCTCATCTATTGAACTGAAGTCAGAGCTCTAACACATGAAAACATGCATAAACATGCTTATTTATTCCCATATTTGTCGCAATTACTCATTGTCAGCAGATCAGACATGTGACCCTTCCATCTCTAGACAGTTGACAATGACCTGGCTAAACAACAACAACAGCTGGTTATAAGCTAACATTATGCCAGCTAATGTTAGGCTCGCGTGTCCTAAAAATCACACTTTCTCTCTGATAAACAGTTTGATTATATTCTCACATCGTATGAGAGTTTATTCGACAAGTGTCCGAGTCCAACAATGTTAGATCCACTTCAAAGAAAGTTTTACTAACAGCAGCTAACAGCGGCAAAAACAGCAACGCTTACCAACAGAAAAGTTCAGGATATCCTCAATATCACTGTCATCGGTCAGAAGTGAAGTTCACTGTCTCATCGACCTGTATCCGACTCCTTTCACAAAGTTTTACAGCCTCCTCCAGAGTAAATAGACATGGACGCTTCTCACCTGGCATACTGACAGGAGACTGACAGCCTACACTCACTACAGATGAACTGCAGCCAGAGTTTTTGAGGTGGCTCGGGGGTAGAATACCACAAAATATTTAATTAACACAGTTTTTTATTCCTGATTTATTGCTAAGTCTTGATATTATTCAAATATGTTAAAATATGGTATGAACAAAAATGTTTTCATACACAAACAGCAGTACAAACATGCCAGCCAGCTACAGCCGTTATGGAGTACAGTCTAAATTTAATGTTTTTGATCTCTCTTGGCTGACATGTTTGTCCTACAGCGGCCACCATAGCAAGGATTACACACTTGAATTGGGAGAGGTAAGAAAACAGAATTCAGTTGACTGCAGTCTCCAATCTACTGACATCTAGTGGTGACATTTTGCACACTGTGTCTTTAAGGTTCCCCTACCTGCCAAATCCCACTTGAACCCTTGGGTATAACCACCTGGAACACACTCTGAAAGGTATTCTTTAGTAACTCTTGGTCAGTTTAAATAGATGATTACACACAGTTTAGCTCCTTTATCTATTTTACTTGATGTGTGTCATATCTGGATGTTGTATCCTTAATTAACTGTATTTTTACTGTATATTGTTTTGGTTTTTCTGTTCCTTTTTTCCTGTATCTTGTATTGTTTGCATCCTTCTATGTTTGTATCATTTTAAGTACTTGACATAATTGTCAAGTTTAAATAAACTAAAAATTAAATATGGAAGCAGCTTTTTTTTGCTCATAGGGAAATGAAGTAATCATAATAAAATAAGATTTTATTAATACCCAAATGGGAAATATGCAAGCAGTAGAACAAGATAAAGCTGGGTGTTTTCTTTAAATATACCCAAATAAAATACAGTGAATACATTAAATACTTTGAATAATTTCTTCAGCCTTCCTAGAGACCCAGCAAGAGCAGAGGACAGCCTCCCTTTGCTACCTAGCCAGTGAGCTGTCAGAGGATAAGTAGTGAGTAATGTCAGCAAAAGGAAGGAGGGAGGGGGAGGAAATAGTGAGATCCCTCCCTCCTCTCTCAGTCCCTCTTCTCTACAGGAAGAACAAAGCCTTGTGCTCAGCCTTGCGGGAGAAAACAGGCAAATAAGGGCGTCTGTTTTATTGTGTGCACACAGGCTGCATGAGGACATCATGAGCCATATATCCTGAAACTTTGATTATGGAAACATCCACCAAACAGAATGTATGGAGTGAAGACAAACGGATTTCCCACAAAATACTCCTCATATTTATTTTGCCTGTGGAGAGTTAGATGTCTGTATGAAGATACAGTTAATATGGGGGTAGCATAGCTTAGCACAAAAACTGCAAACAGAGATGAAAAGTTAGCTCGGCTATGTTTGGAGGTTATAAAAAGCCTATACCAGCACATGCACAAAAGTGTTAAAACAAGTAAAGGAGTCAAGTTAGGGTTTCAGATGGGATTATGGTGGGCTATTTCTTTGAATTTCTATATGCATTAAATAAAACAAATGATATGTTAATTGGAATCCAGCATTTCTCCCCCTAGAAGTCAACATGTACAGTGGTTCAAATTCGGTTCTTTGAACTTCAGTTAAAAGTAAGTGATGAGATCAGTAAACCAAAAGAAGGTCATTCAGGTTTGTTGAGGTGCCTGGAAAAAGCAGTGATGACTGTGTGGCCTCTCTGAGTCCCGTATTAACAGAACAGAAACCACTGCTTCTTTCAGCTGAGTCATGTGAAGGTGGGGGAAATTAATATCAGTAGCAACCGAAATTACTCATCACTATTAATTTGAATGTATGGTGGAACGTGAAAACCTTGTGCTGCTTTGAATCATCTGTACTCACTCTGGCTGAGGTGCAGCTAATTGCAAATAGCTTATATACACTAAGGGGTCAAGCATTTAAAAGCTAACAAATACTGAGGGAAATGTTGGAGAGCTGAATTATTTTTGAGCCTCTAACAGTTAATCAAATGAAATAATATGAGAAGTTTACACTTTGGTATAGATAAGAACTCAGAGTTCTGAATCTCTGTCTGATATCACCCAAAAAGAAAAAAGAAAAAGATTTCTGATCCTCTGATTTAATTCTTAACTGTGTTTTAAACGTATGTATACTCTGTTTATAGTTTCAGCTCATTGCACTCATTTCTAGTATCAGTTTCACTGGTCTGTTTTCAGAGAAATGAGACCAAAACCCTATTTTTAATGTCCTGCTCAGCACCAACCAGCAGATAGACACAGTCTGAAACTAGCTGATGAGCACAGTGGAGCATTTAGCTTTCATTAAGAAGGTGGTGGAAACCAGTAAGTACTGGACTTACACTCACTGGCCACTTTGTAAGGTACACCTTGCTAGTCCCTGGTAGGACCCCGTTCTTACCTTCAGAACTGCCTTAATTTTTCATGGCACAGATTCAACAAGGTGCTGGAAACATTCCTCACAGATTTTGGTCCATATTGACATGATAGCATCACACAGTTGCTGCAGATTTGTCAGCTGCACATCCATGATGCGAATCTGCCGTTCAACCACACCCCAAATGTGCTCTATTGGATTGAGATCTGGTGACTGTGGAGGCCATTTGAGTACAGTGAACTCACTGTCATGTTCAAGAAACCAGTTTGAGATGATCTGAGTTTTGTGATATGGTGTGTTATCCTGCTGGAAGCAGCCATCAGAAGATGGGTACACTGTGGTCATAAATTGATGGACATGGTCAGCAACAATACTCAAGTGGGCCAGGGTCTTTAGGCGATGCTTAGATAGTACTAAGGGGCCCAAAGTGTGCCAAGAAAATATCCCCCACACCATTACACCATCACCACCATCATTGATACAAGGCAGGATGGATCCATGCTTTCATGTTGTTTACACCAAATTCTGACCCTACCATCTGAATGTAGCAGCAAAAATCGAGATTCATCAGACCAAGCAATGTTTTTCCAATCTTCTAATTGTCCAGTTTTGTACCCTCAGTTTCCTGTTCTTAGCTGACAGGAGTGGTACCCAGTGTGGTCTTCTGCTGCTGTAGCCCATATGCTTCAAGGTTTCACGTATTGTGCATTCAGAGATGCTCTTCTGCAAAACTTAGTTGTAACAAGTGATTATTTGAGTTACTGCTCCCTTCCTGTCAGCTTGAAGTAGTCTGGTCATTCTCCTCTGACCTCTGGCATCAATGAGGCATTTTGACCCAGAGAACTGTCACTCACTGGATATTTTCTCTTTTTTGGACCATTCTCTGTAAACTCCAGAGATGGCTGTGCAAGAAAATCTCAATAGATCAGCAGTTTCTGAAATACTCAGACCAGCCTGTCTGGCACCAACAACCATGCCACATTCAAAGTCACTTAAATCACCTTTCTTCCCCATTCTGATGCTCTGTTTGGACTTGAGCAGGTCGTCTTGACCATGTCTACATGCATAAACATATTGAGTTGCTGCCATGTGATTGGTTGATTAGATATTTGCGTTAATGAGCAGCTGAACTGGTTTACCTAATGAAGTGGCCAGTGAGTTTACATCCCATTATTTCAAATGATTGATAATATTGGAGTGTATTCTGTGTCATCTGGGGATTGTTAGTTAACAGATTCTCCATAATAAACTGGTCTCATCTGACAGGTAACTCTCTGGTACACCCTCGAGGAAGTTACAGTGTGAGGATGAAATCACAGAGAAGTGGAAAATTAGCTGAACAAACAGTAAATACTGAAATATAATATTCTCCCTGCATGTAAGCAATTCAAAATAACAATTGTAAAAAAAAAACGAATTAACTGACAGTTATAGTGCACACTACAGTGATGACATACCCTACTACATAAATTAATATTAAAGAATTTTCCAACTTATGTGATCTTACTAGTAAGTTACTGTTTGTGTAATTACAATTTGTCTTATTTGTAGTTTACTACAGTAGTTTGCTTTTATGTTACTTTTACTTCGACAACAATTCAGAGCCTACACAGTGCTTGTTTCTTTTCAGCTCTTTTCAGATGAAGGTTTTCTGTGCAAAAAAACACATAAAGAACTGATCTTACTATAATACACCAAACCTCTGTCTGTATGTCTGTCCGCAACTCCTCCCACATGATCAGAAGTTGAGCAACTAAACTTGGCACACAGGTGGGCCCCTGAAGGTTCTTATGTACTATATTGCATATTGTGATGCCATCATATTGCCAAGCAACCACCTAGCAGCTGGCTATAATGACCCATAGCGTTTATGCACCTTATAAAAGCATTGTAGCATTTCAATGTCATAAGTGTAACATCAAATTTATATCCACAAGTTGACTTATGTATGATATATAATGAAGTCATGGTGTTGCCTAGTAACCACCTAATAACGGACTAAAATGACATTTATATAGTAGAGCAGGACCTGAGCATTGCAGGGGACCTACAAAAATGTGCTAATTACTATACTTATTACATTATCTCAGTGTGGTGAAATATATCCGTTTGCCAACAGCACGAACAGACCAAACAGTACTGTAGCTTGGGCGTGTACTAGTAAAGTATAATGTAGTGCTTCACAAATAAACTACTCAGGAGTGAAAGTTGGCTACAAATTGACAACATTAAGCAATAATACTGAATACAATCTCACCCTCAAAAAGGGTATTTATACATAAGTATATTTATGTTGCTGCTAAATTTAAATTTTAAATGGAATCATATTTTTACTTTTTACTTTGAATTAAAGAACCCAAATTCTTCCATAGTTAAAATTGATGTTTATAGGTGAAGTCAGTGAGATTAATCAGAGAGAGGTGTTCCGGTCATTTAAGATGGACAAAATAACAGAAACAGAAAATCTCTGTATAATGCAGTTTAATATTATCATAAACAGCCTTTTGGGCAAAAACTGAAGATTTCTTGTTGTCAGTAAATTGGCAACTGTGTTTATATTAATACTAGGTTCAAATACTAGGTTCAGTGATCACTTTGAAATTGTATTTATTTATTTATTTATCTATCTATTTATTTATTTTTGCACCTCATATGGTATCACTTACTATTTCGGCTGAGATTATGGGTATATTAAGTGTTAACAAGTTTTTCACATTTCATATCATTTGCGAAGTGAAGCTCACACTCATAAAGCAGCTGAACCTGTTTTGGTGCAGCAGTGGAAAGTCCGGCAAGGGGAAACTGACAGTGAAACCGCGTTGAGTAATGATAACAGCGGCTCGCAGGGAGTTGCGCGACGTAGCCGATCCGCGGCGCTATTCTGCGCAGCGCAAACCCGCAGCAGGCCCTGTGCTGTCTGCCCGTCTCTCCCCTCGCCATTCTCCTGTCTGTCTGTACAAGTCTCGCTTTCTTTCCCACCAGACCCCTCCTGCTAAGATCGAGGCTGAAAAGCAAAACGCATCCTTAATCTTCCGAGTTTCCCCCTCCCACTCAAACGGAAAAGTGAGGATCTCACACTAAGTGTGTGTGTGACGGCAGAAAGCGTAAATTATTCTGACTTGTCTTTTTTTTCTGTTGGCTCAACAATGACCTTATCGAGCTTAAGGCTGCATTTATTTAACATCGTTGGTAGATCCACCCAGTGTTTTTCACAGAGGAGGGGGGTTGCTTTTTTGCGGCCATGTCGGTTATAAACGCCGTTTCCCACTTCGCCACCCGGTGACTGTGGAGAGGTGTGTGTGTGTGTATGTGTGTGTCTGTGTGGCGGGGGTGTATTTTTACACCTGAAACAATCCCCCGTGCATCCTCTGTGTCCTCACACACACATCCTCCCACAAATCTTTAAATCCTCACCCATAAAAATCAAACACACCAGAGCAGAAATCTCGCATGTCTCCCAGCTCAGCTCAGCCTCTCCGGCCGAGAGCTGCAGTTGTTTTCAGCTTTCACCCCTCCGTTTGTAAGAGAAGAAAAGCTGACCGTGTGCTTTCCCTTCATGTGCACAAAAACTGGAAGCAAAGCAGCACGGTCGACGGTTAAAGTGCCATTAAATGTTGTGGTTTTTGCTGTCAAGACGTGCGTTTGGCACACACAGCAGAGGATAAGTGAGCCTCAGTCCCCCTCCTGTCGTGGCAGAGACGCTCATAAGACAGTGACTTTGGGAGGTATAACATGTAAAGAAAATGTTCCTGTCGTGGCAAGACTCAAACCAGCCTCCAGAAACACCTCCAGAGCACAGGAGAGGTGCGCTTTGTGGCTCAGTTTCTCCGTGACAGGGTGAACTTTATATCGAACATATATTAACACTTTGTGGCCTGTTTTTTTTTTCCTCCTCTCAGGCTGGAGGACTCCATTTTGAAGGGACCGGGTGTGCAGCCAGAGACTACACAGCAACTCGTCTCAGGAAAGGAAACCCTTCTGTTTTTCCGGGTAGACTGCTGCACCATTTCACTGCTTCTCAGACGTGGTGGTGGACATTTTTTAATTACTACACTTGTTTATTTTTTCTCGTCTTATCTCCAGGCGCATATGTGCTGCCCTGTATTGGTCTCGGGGTGGTAGTAGTGGTGGTGAAGAAGATGCCAGTTGTTGGCACAAGTTTGGCATGTGACATGTCATTGATGATGGCAACCCGGTTTGGGTGAATAATTGATGCTTGTAATTAAGAAGAGGGGCGGGGCGATTTTTAGGAGGTGTCTTGTGGTCGTCCGGTGAGTCTTTTGGTGGCTGACAGCTCAGATTTTTTTTTCTCTTTTGTTTATTTTTTTCTTGAGGAGAGATTTACGGCCCCTTCTGTGCTCCATGCTTTGGACCGGCTGGGGAGGGAGGCAGTGGTGACGACTGGCAGTGCGCACAGCAGAGATACTGACTTTCAAGGGGCAAGGCAGAGTCTGCGGGCAGGAAATAAGCATGCAACAGAGCAAACATCCATAGACCGGGGATTATAAAGTTGTAGTTATCACAAAGCAAAGGGGGAGTGTCGCTGGAGGAGCACAACACGTCTGAATTTCTATTCCAGGGGCCGCTGGACCAGGCTTTAGCGCATGTAAAGAGGAGGAGGGAGGAGGAGGTGGAGGGAGGCGGTGGAGGGGGGAGAGAGTGAGTACGTTTCACAGGATCCAGGCCTAGTAGTATTGCCGCTGGGACTCTCCTCATCCGCTTTCAAAAAATTGGAAATTGGCACATTTAAACGCCAAAATGAACGGGGCGGGGGTCATTTTTGCGCTGGCCGACAGTCGAATGGTAAGATTCTCGCGACAGATCCCTTGTCATGTGGCGTTTTCTGCGTGATTTTGCTGTTTGATGCACATAGCCTGCATCTGTCGGAGGGAAGCCTGTGGAAGTGTGTGTGTCAGTGAGTGTGTGTTCGTGAACTTGTGTGTCGTGGTCTTTGCATGCTATGTATGTGACGGTTGTGTTTTGTCTCTTGTGCAATCATTGAGCCACTGGAAGCAACGAACGACACGAGACACACACTCATGCAGCTGCACACACCTATACAAAAACACACACACACATTACATACATGCACACTTCTGTTAGACGCGCACGCGCGCACGAACGGGTCCATTTTAATTCGTGTTTTCAGCGCCGGCGTGTTAACCTCGACTTGATTTTTAACATGACGCGCTATGATAATGTCACCGGGTTTATTGATACTGTAGCCATGTGTGCGAGTTTACAGGCTGACCTTATCGCGCTTGATGTCATTTTCATCATATCGCGATAACATTCCTAAAAGGATTTACTGCTCGGCTGCGATGTTTGCGCAGAATCCCTCCTAATAATGACACATTATTTCGACCTTCTCGTCGTCTGTGAGTCTTTTTACGTTTTTATTTTGACACCACAGGAAGGCAGGTTGTGTTGTCTTTGCGGATCTCCATGTCTGAGCTGTGCCCTTCCTCTGTCACTTTTAAAAATATCTCATTACCAGCTGCTTGGGATAACTTTAGATAAGCTGTGATGATATTTCATTGAATGAAAGACTGTAGAAATGTGCCATGCAGAAAACATAAATTTCCTCATTTAAAAAATACAGCAAAATCAAACAAAATCAGAACCTTGAAGAATTATTACAGGACATTATAAGGAATTTTAATGTGAAAAGCATCATCCAAACTTTAATGGTTACGATTTTCGGTTTCGGTTTCATGAAAGTGGGCCCCTCATTGATTATTTTGTCTTAATGTTTCAGGAAGGAATCATGCCAGCATGAGTGGGCCTTACACAGGCCCTGGAAGGGAAACTCATCAGTCCAGCTGCCCTTTGACCCCTGGCCGTGACCTCACCGCCCACTCCTACCCCTCCAGACAACAGGATCACAGGCTCGGCCTAACCATGTCTGCAGCCACCTCCACACTCAAGCATGCATCCCCTGTCTATGGGTTCACGCAAAGGGACCACTCCTCCTCCTCGTCCTCCTCCTCATCTTCATACAGTCCTCTCAGGAGGCTGCAGCATCTCACCACAATGGTGAGCCAGCCTGACCTGGTCCTGCCACTGAGGGAGCCAGAGAGGAGGTGGGAGTGGGGGACACATAAGAAGGATAGGGGGAAGATGGAGAGGGACTCCTGGGCCGATTGCACTAGCAGGGATTATTCTGGCACCCAGATTACAAGCCGAGAGGAGAGCTTTGTTAACTCTACTTCTAAACAGAAACAACCTGAGGTCCAGACTGGAAGTAGTAGAGACACACCGGCAGCCAATCATAGTGATTCTGTTGCTTCAGAGAAAAAGACAGAAGGTTGTTTCTCAGGCCCGCCCAGCCCAGCCTTCTCCCTCGACAGCAACAGTCCCTTTGCAAATGACTTACTCCACTTCGAGTCCTCTTTGTTTGAGGATGACGACAATGATGAAGAGCGCAGGACCATGTCACCCGTTGGTGGCGAGCAGGACAAACATGAGAAGGTGGGGAATGTACTTCAGTCCACTTCGAGAGACATAAATTTGGATTCCAAAGACTCTTCCCTGTCGACAGCCAAAGTCGTCACCCGCTCCCAGTCCTCCGGTCAGCGCAGGAGGTACTGGGATGGCTCAGAGGACGAGTGGGACAGCGACACCGAGTTATTGCTGTTTGAGGATAGTCCCTCGAGGCATACCATGGCAAGTTTTTCCCCCTTATTAGTTAGCTTGTCATAAAACAACAGCTTCTCAGGGTATTTTAGAAGCAACAACATCACTTCTAGACAAACCACCAGCTTTTGGTTCTGGCCAAAGGCGGACTGACATTCACCTGGCTAGGAAATACTTTCTGTGGCGCTGGATTACAAAATATTTTCACACACAAACCTTGAGCATGAGATGCAACACCCCACTGCTCTTAACCTGTCATAACAAATCATTGGTTATTTTAAATACTGGGCTGATATAAAGGCACAGCTCCACACCTGTTGCTCTGTCTTTAACAGTCATGGCTGCCTGTTTTAAAAAGAACTAAAGGAAAAATTTCACCTCCTCTATAGCTGTTCAAACTGAGAGGAGACCTGAAGGGAGGGCGTGGAGGGTGAAATATGAAGCTGACAGTGCCAATGGTTTACTGACAGCACGCTCAGCCAGGCAGCCTGCAGTTTCAGCTGTAGCAGAGGGTGTATTACAGAGCCTATGGAGGCAAATTACTCTAAAACTTTGCTATTGCAGTAATTCAGCAGTACTCATCAGTATCAGTGGGTGCATTTCTAAAAGGAACTACTAATTTTGCATACTTCTATGATTCCTAAAGCTCTAAATAATTATTGACTAAAGAAAAGTTTAATCTATAGTGTGCAGCTAACTCAATAAACCCATGGCACCATGATAACCATTGTATCTCCTGATTGCATCCTCTAAAGCATGGTGAGAAACACAGTTTCTTAAACTTAGGTCCTAATTATCCCCAAATGTAAGACAAAGAACAATAATATGAGTGACAAATTCCCTCAATATTAACTTTACTGTTTGCACAGTTTTACATGGTTTTGTGAATGAATATGTTTTGTAGGCTGCCTTTTTAGAGATGACAGCCACTAATCATCTGAAAGATATTAGTAAGCTCACAGAACAATCGACGTGAACACAACAAACACAACGGACATTTTAAGTCGATATATTAGAAAAAGTAACAGAGCCTTTAAATAGGATGCTTAAGGTGTTCAAACGAAGAGTCCATATGAATGCGATCATCTCGTGTGAAATTCACATATCGTGTACACAACTTCCAAATTGTAATCACAAGCTCACAAGGTCCATTTGAGGGCAGCATTTGATAGACAAGCAGTATGCACAACATCTGGACCCTGAAACAGAGGCATCTAAAGTACATTTAGCCAACATTCATTTTGTTGTTCACACCTGTGCTTTTCCTACAGTAACATCTCAGAATGCCTTAAAACCCATTAAAGAATAACAGACATAAAACAGCGATTTATTAGACATTTGTAGGCACTGACAGCAACCTCACGGGAACACCACGTCTGTAACAAATTCAGTTTAGTTTCCTGTAGTTGAAAGAGTTTTCCTCAACTCATAGCGAGTACTTGACTTAAAATTAAACCTTCTCATTTTTTCATTTTTGTTTGTTCATGAATTTAATAATATATAATGTGTTTTTAGCTTTAGATGTGCTGGTAGCTAGATTTAAAAAAATAAATAAATACTTTGGACAGAGCTGAGCTAGCTGTTATTGCTAAGCTTGGCTATCTTCTCATGGCTTTAGCGTCATAACTGTCTAATTTACACTGTAAAAGAAATCCATGAAAATACAGTACAGTGTACTGTTTTAAATTAAGGAATTTTCCATATTAATTTAATATGGATATTTTTCCGTATTTTTTAACCACACATTGAAATTTTCCTTTTACGGAAACTGCCATTTATTTATTTATTTATGGGTTGTTGTTTTTTTTTTTGTTTGTTTGTTGTTGTTTTTTTTATAC
>VUQI01004961.1:8280-18619 GCA_015106735.1 Paratilapia polleni | reverse complement strand
GTTGGGAGGTTGGGCAGGGTGTTGGCAGTGGACTTAATGGGTAGGGGCTGAGGTAGTGCATGCATCTTCACCCAAAGAGGAGTTTGACTTTCTCTCAGTGCCTGTTCACAGACAGACTCACACAGGCTCACCCACAGAGCTCTCAGCTCTGCTCTCCAGCTCTGACCACCACAGATGATGCTTCAGCGCTACTCTTCATGAGATTACTGCAGGACTGAGCGGAGTTGCGGCTCTGCAGCCGATGGGCTTCTGTTCTTTCTATCTTTATCCCTCTTTTAATTTGGAGACTGGGAAGAAATAAATAGCTGAACACACACTGTTGGGAGGCAAATGAATGGAGCCAACTCGCAGGGGATTTCCCCAGGCTGCATTTACACCAATGGATCTGGTCACAAGTTCTGAAAGGGCCAAGTTGTGTTTGGCAGATTAATTTTCATTCATTTTTTTTTTGTAAAATAATTTTTGCAACAAGACTTTCTCTTAAGATCTTACAGCTTTTTTTTTTTTTGGGGGATTTTCACTGGGGAAAAAAGTAAGTTTAAACTTCTGTATTTTTAGAGAACTATTTAATGGCTGGGAGGTCTCAGCTACTTCAGATCTGTGTCATTTTCAGATGAAATGAACTAATGAAAAACAGACACACAGTTTAACATTAATTCATAAAACAAAGTCTGGCATAATTCATTAAAGTGACTGATGATATTTATTGTGTTCTCTGCATTTTTGGCTCAAGGATGTGCTCTATAGTCATGCTTCATCAGTGGAGTCTGGCTGTGTTCTTGCTGTGCTCACCAGTGACTCTTGATGGGAGACCAGTTGATTCACTTACCAACAGAACGTGAGTTACCTGTATAATAACTTAAAAAATAAAAATAAAATACTATGCAATATTGAACTTTAAAAACTGGCAAGTTAACTGCAAATATTTAAACAAAAATATTTGAGAATTCCTACAGTTTGTCTGGACATATTAAAGTAAGGAACAGTTTAGGTTTTCTCTGTTTAAGTCCATCCTAAACTCAGATTAGTGACAGCTCAGACTTGTTTATGCTGCCACCTGCTGTATTGAGGTTTCATGAAGCCTGACCTTAAATTTTAGCAACCAACCACTAGTAAAGCTATCAAGTACATAAACTCAACACAGTGGTGTCAAATAAAATTCAAAGTCAGAGCAAAATAGTTACTGAATCAAGAACTGATTCAGCAATAATCTAAGAGATATCAGAGATTACAACAGATTTCTAATAGTTTCTCCATCATGTGGTTTTTTCAGCACTTTTGTTTTAATACATGTTAATCTGACTCTGTCACTTTTTTGCTGTAAGGAAGAGGTCAGTAGGCCATGCCCAGCTGATGCATGACAAGGGCCGCACCATGCATGAATACACACGCCGCATGTGGCTGCACGAGCTACTGGAGGAGGTGCACACGGCCGATGAGCGTGCACCACCTGTGCAAAGCAGAACCTTGAGCCAAACCTACAGTGGAAATCACCAGAAGCTCTCAGGTGCTACCAAGGACCTTCCTGACAGGTTCAGGCTGGACAGAGTGGGCCCTAACCTCCCTCAGGAGACCAACAAAGCTGTGGCTTATAAGGAGTCACTAAAAGTTCCCACCAAGAGGAAAAAAAAGGTGAGGTTGGGCCGGCGTAGAGAAAACGACAAGAAGAGAAGGCGAGCACGGTCTGTCATAACAAAGGGGCCATGAAGGATGCCTGCCTATAGAAAAAAAACAGTACCCTTTATATGGTACTGCACTAAGACACTGACA
Source organism: Paratilapia polleni (assembly GCA_015106735.1). NCBI lineage: Eukaryota > Metazoa > Chordata > Actinopteri > Cichliformes > Cichlidae > Paratilapia > Paratilapia polleni. The sequence goes on along the minus strand of VUQI01004961.1, from coordinate 16,849 downwards.
CAGGCTGACTGAGGCCTGACAGACTCGAACTATGCCAGACTCACTCACTTCATATTATGACCCTGAGTTTGCGCTTGTATAATAATATTTTGCATTGTTGTTTGTATTTTTGCTGTAAAACAATCTCACACTTCATGATAATGCCTGTTTAGGTCCATATTTATTTGGAAAATCTTTCCAACTTTGCAGCCCTGATTTACTTAAAAGAGTGACGTAGTTTGTAGTTTCTGACCAGTTGTACGTAAGTAGAGCATGGGAGGAAGTATTTATTTCCTACACCAAAAAATGAGATGCTGAGCAATCTGCTTTTGTTTGGCTCTATCAGTGCTGTCACGGACTTACACACAACAAACTGTTCAACGAATATATCTGTTCATAATTTATTTTACTTTAAAATGTATATTTATTTTGTGAATGTATTTCAGTGCTGCTGACTAAATTCCATAATGCACTTTAGTTATATCCTCTATATATGTTCTTTTGTGGTTGAGTTTTGACTTAGTGATTTTTTTATTTTTATTTTTTTTGTGATGGTCCTGCTTTCTTTTCCCACCTTAGATAACTTATCGGACGCTTCATTAAACCCACTTCCATCATTTAACATTTGAGTTTATTTTTCTTTTACAATAAGCCAGAGTCAGGGTCTATCAGACTCATAATGTTCTGCACTTGCACTGAGGGCATACTGTAAATTTTTCCAGTTAATCCAACATTAAAAATGTAGTCTTTAGAGAGATTTTTGATTGATGGTGTCTTTATTCACAGGATATACTGATTCCTAGCTCAAATGGAACATCTGATATTCACGAAGAGCCAAAATGACTGGCTGAGTAATTGTGTCATTAATTAACAGAAAGCCAATCCAGTATTTTGATTGATTGTAACTCCTTAAGGTAATTTTTCAAGCAAAAATATTTTGAATATTTGGATTTTTGACAACAAGACAACAAAACAGCTTGTGAAGACATTAACTTGGAAAATGGGACTTGAATTGTTATTTTCTTATACTTTTTGAGCAAAATATAAAAATGTAGAAATTAATTGGCACATTAACTAATGGCAGACAACTGAGAAAGTAAATGGCAAATTATTAGGAGACTAACAATTCTTCAAAATTCGTTCAGTTTGTACCTTGGTTTTTCTTCAGAGAGTATGAATGGCAAAAAACAGGAAAAAGATTTTTAACCACAGGCCTGGATCACTTGATCATGACTGCATCATGAAAAAAAAATATTCTGATGTATTTCTAGTTCAATTTTTACCTGGATGATCTTTAACCATCTTGGCTTATCATGTTTTTATCAGGCATTAACAGCTCCACATGGGTATCACAGTGCGGCACAATGGAACAATAATGCAGTGAAATGTATATGTCTGTATCAACTAGAAATCCTAGAAATTACATACACTCACAGGTCACTTTGTTAGGTACACCTGTTCAAGTACTTCTTAACCCAAATATTTAATCAGCCAAGAAAATGGCAGCAACTCAGTGCATTTAGGCATGTAGACACGGTCAAGATGACCTGCTGAAGCACAAACCAAGCATCAGAATGGGGAAGAAAGGTGATTTAAGTGACTTTGAACATGGCATGGTTGTTGGTGCCAGATGGGCTCATCTTGAGTATTTCAGAAACTGCTGATCTGCTGGGATTTTCCCACACAACCATTTCTAGGGTTTACAGAGAATGGTCTGAAAAAGAGAAAATATCCAATGAGCAGCAGATCTCCGGAGGAAAATGCCTTGTTGATGCCAGAGGTCAGAGGAGAATGACCAGACTGCTTCGAGTTGAGAGGAAGACTAAAGCAACTCAAATAACCACTCATACAACACAACACCTCAAACCTTGAAGCAGATGGGCTATAGCAGCAGAGGACCGCACTGGGTGTCACTCCTGTCAGCTAAGAACAGGAAACTGAGGCTACAATTTGGACAGGCTCACCAAAATTGGACAATAACAGATTGGAAAAAACGTTGCCTGTTCTGATGAGTCTCGATTTCTGTTGCGACGTTCGGATGGTTGGGTTGGAATTTGGTGAAAACGACATGAAAGCATGGATCCATCCTGCCTTGTATTAATGGTTCAGGCTGGTGGGGGCAGTAGCATCTTTGGGACGTGGTAAAAGGGGAGATTCTCATCATGGATGTGCAGTAACTGTGTGATGCTGTCATGTCAATATGGACCAAAATCTCTGAGGAATGTTTCCAGCACCTTGTTGAATCTATGCCACGAAGAATTAAGGCAGTTCTGAAGACAAAAGGAGGTCCAACCCAGTACTAGCAGGGTATGCCTAACAAAGTGGCCGGTGAGCCGAGAGTACCATTTTACATCTAAAACAACAAAGTTGATTTTTGACATCACAGGGGCCACAATGGTTGCTTTCACAATTCATTAATCTGCTGATCATTTGAATCATCAATAACCGGTCTGTATCAGAAAATGCAATTTCTAGGAACCCACTGTAACCTCTTCAAGTTGGTTGTTTATTTCAATCAGCACTCCAAAATACAAACATATTCCATGAACTATCATATAAGACAAAAAAAACAAGCACCAATCTTCACATTTATGAAAATTTTTGAAAATGCTTATATCCATTATTTGATTGCAAAGCTGATAAATGTGCAACATGGTTACGTACCAAGTTTTCCCTCAGCAGTAAGCACCTGCCTTGGTAAAACGTCTTTGAAAAAAAATAATTAAAAATGCTACATCGATATCAGGAGCAGGGACTTTATGCTTGGAAAAAATAAGTAGTAAGTGTAACACATGGGTCAAAACAGACTTTTAAAATGTGTGTAGCATTATGAAAAGCAGGATGAACAGAACACAATGAAGCTGTTATTGTCCTACTTGAGAACACGTGGCACTTTCACAGCCACCGAATGAAAGACACAGACACTGATAATGGAGGGGTTATAGCAGATGCATCAACATCAGCTATATCCTGAACTAAGAGCAGGAGTGTACACCATAGGCCATTAGCTAAAATGAGTCATAAAAGCTGTGGAAAGCCTGATAGTCACCCTTAGGAGCCTGCAGCTCATACTGAAGAAATCAATCAAACAATGTAGAGAAACATTAATATCTGTAGAGAAGGGAAAGAACAGAGAACATAATCAATGAACCAGTCTTTTTTTCTTTGTTCACTGGCCATCTTATGGGGATTAGGGGTGTTGATTTTAAAATATAATTCATACAGTATGAATTAAATCCCCATACACCAACTCCATAGACAGAGAAGAACATACAACTCTGAGCTTACAAGTCAAGACTGTACCAAGTCAGGAGATGTCAGCAGATGTGCAACAATAATTTTACCTTCCTAGTTAGCATTTTTAAGCTACCAAAAACATCACATACTAAGAGCAAGACATGGTTTATAATACACCAAAGAGTAGTCGTAAAGAGATGCAAGCACGTTTGAATTCAGTCATTTCTCTGAACAGCTATTACTGCTCCTCCTCATAACTGGTGTATAAGAAATTAACGAACCTTTGTAACACAGTATAATATAGTTTTGGTCGTTCATCTGTGTAAATATATAGCGCTTTTCTACTCAGTTTCTGTGTACTCAAAGCGCTTTATACTACAGGCCACATTCACCCAGTCACACATACATTCATACAGCACTTTTATCTACACTTAAGTGCTTACTAACATTCACACACACTCACACTCTGATGAATGCATCGGGAGCAACGTGGGGTTTAGTATCTTGCCCAAGGATACTTCGGCATGCAGACTAGGGGAGCCAGGGATTGAACCACTGACCTTCCGATTAGTAGACGACTCGCTCTACCTCCTGAGCCACAGCCGCCCCAAAAGGGGATAATATGATGAGAATTGGTTTCAAAATGCGCATTGAATGAATTGCAAATGAAAAGGAAAAAAAAAAAGATTTATATTCAATTTCTGCCAAATTTTTGGGACTCACAAGTGTGTCCTAATCCCCACAAATACCAAGAAATTTGAACACACGCAAAACAATTTTACAAATGTACAAACCACAATCTGAATAAACATGAATATTTCAAGAACAGATTTTTAACTTCAAATTCACGTCTTGTAACTTTTGCCTTCAAAAAGCTTCCTATCTCTCTGGTCCATGCAGATCCACACATGCATGATCCATGTAAGTACTGCTAAAAATTGGGATATCTGTGTTTTCTGTGGATTCACAGTATGTGCAATTCTAAAGTGGGAACGATGGTTTTCTAAATATAATATCTTCCAACCCCTTGATTAGAAACCAGTGTTTCCACTGCTGTATTATAAGTGAAATTGGCACAGTGTCAGCTTGAACTGCCAAAACTTGCCACTGTGATGTTTATGTTCAGGAGCAGAAGTTTATAGACATAAACAGACTTCTGACAGAAAGCGTTTGGCTCACAGGACATGCAGACCCAAGGGCTTTCACATTCCATATAAATACACTGAATTCATTGTTCTGAAGCCCTGCTGCACCAAGCATGAAGCAATTAGGCTCTCCATGTCCTATTCTTCCTGTTTGGTGTCGTTTTAGCACAACTTGTCTGTCTAACTTATTAATTTTCTCTGTCCTTTTCCTATTTTAAATACAAAAAACATTTCCCCTCACAAAGCTTGTTTATCATTTTTATATTGCAAATATAAATAATAAATATTACATTAGTGACATGATCAACAGTTTTGTCTGGAAAGAAAATTAAACTAAATGCCACTGTTTACTGTTGCAATGGTCATTCCTGCTGTTGCCACACATGTCTTATAAGGTATTCACATTTATCAGTGTGTTTATCATCTACTCAGGTTTACAGAGGTATCTAGTTAAGTTTGCTGAGTAATCTCCAGACCAGGCCTTTTACACACCATCTTTTGTGTTCCCAAGTCGGCCTACGTTGCACAGTGTGCTTATCTATGTACAACTACACTACAAGGGTTCAAACATGTTATAAACAAAACTAAAGAAACACAAATGCTCTTACAATAACAACAAAACAGGTATGTATAGTATATCACTGTTCTCTACGCGACTGACCAGAGTCCATTTCTCTTTAAACCTAGTCAACCAGAATCAATCTGGTCCAAGTAATGTTTGCCGTTCTTGCCTTCACATTCAGCGATCACACTTTGTAATGAGTCCTGAGAGGCTCTCACATTTCTCTTCAGTCTGGTTTAACAGGATACAAACCAGTAAATTTTCCATTTTACATAATGAGGATAGTTCACTCATGGACATGAGCTAGAAGATAATGGAGGAACAACAATGGTGAGTATGTAAAAATTACCAACCTGAAGCCAATTTAATCATTTTGGAGTTAAAACATATTTATTTCTCAAACACTATATTTAGTAAACATGTAGCTATTTAGTAGCTCCCAGCATTGTCTCAAAATACTATTAAAAATACATTTGGCTCTTAAGTAAACAGTGTTGTCCCGTGTGTTTACACTGTGCCTTACATCATAGATGTGTTTCGGTGAAATTATATGAAATTATAGCCTTCTGTCACTCGTAGGTTTACAAAAGCCTTACAGATGCCATTTGATAAACTCACAATGTGTTGTAATGTCGTCTTTCAGAGGTAACATAGATAGGGATGTGCCATTTTTGTTTAGTCATTAATCTGGCAGCTATTTTCTCAATTAATCTCCTGTTCTTTTTTTCAAATCTCAAGATCCAAATGCCATTATTTCTGCCAGGTTATCTTTCCACAACCCAACGTTTTTTTTCTGTCAAATATGACAAGCCAAAGCGTCACACTGATTCACTTGAAAAGCTGTAAGAGAACTGATCAAATGACAATTTGATTATATATTCTTTTTTAAATGACAGGTGATGTCAATCCGATGTTAACATGGCTGTTCCCAATACCTATGGGCTAATCTTTGCCTGCACCTGTGGTGTGATCCTGGGCATTGGGCTGTGTGCCAACCTGCTGGTCTTCTCTTTGTTTGCCAAGTACAACACACTGCGTAAGAACCGCCTCGACATCCTTCTATTCAGTATGACTCTGGCTGACTTCCTAACCCTCCTGCTCATCCCCTTCACACTGCACTCTGCTGTAAGTCACTCCTGGCCTCTAGGTGACGTCTCCTGCAAGATTTACCAGTTCCTGCTAGCCTTCAGTCTAGCAGCTAGCACCTATTCACTGTGCGCTGTGTCTATGACCCGAGCCATGATCATCACCAACCCATACCAGCCGCCCACAATGGATCTGGTCATTCTTATGTTTGTCTTGGTCTGGGCCCTCAGCTTCTTTATCAGCCTGCCCCTGCGAATGTTTGCTACCAAAAAGAGCTTAGGCCCAAACCTGACAAACTTCACCTTCTGCCTTCCAACCATTCATGAGCACCACTACCAAGTGGTCCTAAGCCAGTTTGTACTTTACTACTTTGTTCCAATGCTAGTTATTGCATTCAACTATGTCCGCCTGGCTCTATTTCTCCACAAGAGTCCTGTAATGTCAGTGTCCAGTGCCAAAAACACCCGCAGAGCCTCTGTCATGGTGTTCTTGGCTGCAGCTACCTTCTCAGTGTGCTGGCTGCCTGGTTATGTGCTGGAGCTGTGTGTGTACCTGGGGCTGTATCGTCATGGACAGGCTTGGGACATATTCTACTTTATCTGTACTGTGCTGCAGTACCTGCACCCCTGTATCAACCCAGTGCTCTATGTGCTGCTGTCTAAACGGTACCGCCACAGGAGGGCAGCCTGGCTCTTCAGCTGTAACAGGAACAGAGTGCAGCCACAGGTCATCAGTGTTACCACAGACAGCCTTTAAATTCAGCTAATTTGTTTATGCATCCGGCAATGAGCTGGTGAAACCTTTTTAATTACAGTTACTGTTTGTACAAATCAAAATTCCTCCTGTGTATGCCTTTTTTTGTTGCTTTTTGTGATTACTTTCAGATGGCTTCAGTTTCCCTTTCCAAATGTGCAATTTAAATACAGAAATAAGTAGCCAAGAAAACGATATTTTCAGGCATCAGACATCTGCTATGCGTTATAAAAAGCAGGAGGAATCAATTTCTGTTTCACTATCTGAATGAATTCTTTTGGAAACAACATACAACCTTTTACAAATTACTGGGATTTCCCACCGCTATCAGATCACAGATCATTTATTACGTAATTTTGAAATTGCCTTTCCAGATTATGATGAAGTATGACATTTGAAGATTTAAAAAATCTGATAACAACCAGACAAAAGGCTGCTGGATTTTCACAAGATTCTCAAGATCACAATCATGACCATGAGACAAACTACCTTTCTTTGTGGTATAAATGTAAAAATATACAGACAGGTAATAGTCAGGATTTTTTTCAGGTTTAAGACATCTGCTATGTACTACAACAAACAGCACAAAGCTTTAATGTTTTTGTATCCCTATTTGAATGATTTTAGGGAAACTTTGTACACAACCTTTTGCAATTACCTTCACTACTAACAACCTAAAATTTCAGAATAAAAATAATATGAAGATCACCTCAACAATTCTGTAGTTTTCTGTTTTTAAAAGTACATTTTTTTTTTTGTGTCTGATGTGTCTTAGATTTTCCCATCTGTTTCTAGGAATATAATAACAAGCCTTTTAAAGCACTTTGTAGTATTTGTACGCCCCCTGTGTACCAGTTTAGTCACAGGATTTCTTCTATTCCTACACCGTCATTACAAACATATTTCTTAGTCCAAGGTCTCAACTAGTAAACAAAGGCCAGCAGGCCTTTGCTGTCAGAGCTCCCAAACTGTGCAACAGTATGCCCACTGACATTAGAATGGCAACTTCTTTATTGTTTTTTAAATCTCTTCTTAAAACATTTTTTATCTTAAAGCTTTCATGAATGTTTGATAGGTGCCAATGTTGTTTATATTTTTCCTGTATTTTTGCTGGTGGTGGTGGAGCTGGAGCCGGAGCCTATACCAGCTGTCACAGGGTGACAGGCAGTACATTCTGGACAGGTTGCCAGTCTGTCGCAGGCTAACGTAGAGACAATCATTCACGCTCACATTGACAACTACAGCCGATTTAGAAACACCAGTTTACTTAACAAGCATGTCTTTGGACTGTGGGAGGAAGCCAGAGTACCCAGAGAGAATGCACGCAGGCGCAGGGAGAACATGCAAACCCTGCACAGCCGGCCAATGGATTCGAACCCCAAATCCTCTCGTTGAAGATGAGGTGACAGTGCTAGCCAATGCACCCCTGTGCCACTCTCGCATGCTGTTTTGCAAAAATTCTCAGATTTTGCCTTTTAACACATCTCTTTTCTTTATTTTCCATAAAAAGTCCAAATTCACTCCCTGCCATGCTGTAGCAGGTTTATTGCAGTTCAAATTCATTTAACTTTTTAAAATTAAAATGAATTAATTCCACTCAATTTAAAGAACAGCTTTTTTTAAAGTTTAATGAATCCAATACTTTCCCAAAGTCTATGTGCAACTGTGTTGAATAATCATTATTATTAAGGGGCGGCTGTGGCTCAGGAGGTAGAGCAGTTCGCCTACTAATTGGAAGGTTGGTGGTTTGATTCCTGGTTACCCCAGTCTGCATGCCGAAGTGTCCTTGGGCAAGATACTGAACCCC
>VUQI01004958.1:7771-17846 GCA_015106735.1 Paratilapia polleni | reverse complement strand
AAAAAGTTAAATGTTTACTGAATAGAAATGCTTGCATGGGTGCTGTTTTGTTTTTTTTTTTTTTTTTTTTTTTTTTAGAAAAATTTTTTTTTTTTTTTTTTTTTTTTTTTTGCTGCATCCTTGACTTGCTGACCTGTCATTATCTTAGCTTTTTCAACCTGTACGTGAGGAGTGAGCAGTACCATATCCCAGTCTCAAGGCAAGGCGTAAAAATGATCTGTTCTGTATGGGATTCAAACTGCAGACTCTCTTGTGAGGGGTGCTTACAATATACCCCAAAGTCCTTCTAATATGGACTTTTGGCTGTTGAAAATCTGGAAACTCCAGTTTGTGTACATGAATGTTAATCAGCAGTTTAAGTTTTGTGAGTATTTCACACTGCTGTGAGACTGAAGTATACTCGGCTTTATTGATCATTTTTTTGCTAATTTTGATCAAACTTTACAAAGTAGACATCATGTTGGATTCAATAAGAGCAGAAACTCATCAGGAAAGTGTTTACTGAGCTCAGAGATCAGCTGAGCAATAGCCTCATTTTCTCATAGACTTCTACACAATCAGACTTCAACCAGAGTAGTCGCCCCCTGCTGGACATTAGAATGAATGCAGGTTTAAGATGCATCAGCTTCACTTTTTTAGACCCTGATGGTTATTTGCAGTGTGGTTTTAGAAATAATTCAGTTCAGGTTTATTTATATAACGCCAGCTCACAATAACAGTCACCTGAAGGTGCTTTATGCTGTAAGGTGAACATGCTACAGTATTAAGGAGAAAACCTGAACAGTCAGCTGACCCCCTATGAGGAAGCACTTTGGAACAGTGGGAAGGAAAAACTCCCTTTTAACAGGAAGAAACCTCTGGCAGAACCAGGCTCAGGGAGGGGCAGCCATCTGTTGTGACCTGTAGGGGGGTAAATAAAGTTGGTGTTGCTGGTGGAGCTCGTTTGCGCTTGTTTTTCAGCTGTAGTCATCTTTAACTTTGCACATTTCTCCTCTTTGTGCAGCAGCTGCTAATCTCATCGCTCCACAAAACGTTTTATCTGCCTGCCGTCTGATAATTTTTAGTGTTTTCTTCTTCAGTTTTAGTTGTTTAGCTGTGGTAAACAGCTTCTAGGTGCGTTACTGCAACGTTTTGGCACCGATTTCAAAACAAAGGAAAATCTAGATTTTAAGAAAACAAATGATGGTATGAACATTTTTTAATTTACTTTAGAATACTAGACAATCATAACCATCTATATTCCCAATTTAGTGAAGATTGGTTTGATGAAATATGGAGTATATAAATTGAAAAATACAATAATTTTAACATTTACATGATTGCTGTTGTTGGTGAAAAATGATTTCTCAGTTTAACGAGCATGTTTGATAACTTTATTAAAAATCACAGAAACCACTCGTACTCGAGTTTGGTGGAATAACAAGCGTGCAGGATAATCCCCGCCGCCTCCGATTGTTGTTGAATCTGTTTTAATGGTCATGTTTCGTCTCCTGACTCTGTCTTCATCTTGTTTTCTGGCTCTTCCTCCTCCCAGGCTTTGTGTTTCTGTTTTTCTCTGTTTATTCTTCTCTGCCCTCCGAGCTCGTTCCTCCTCTCCTGTGAAAACATCCGAGTGTGTTTCTGTCTTAATTAGTGCAGAACAGTGTTGACAGAGTGTGTGTCTCAGTCGTCGGGTTGTTTGCAGAGCGAGGACGGAGAGACGGTGGTCTGATTTCATTGTTGGGACATGGAGGAGGAGGAGCGTGCAGTCATGTGATGTGAAGATGAAGAATAAAGGCAGGAAAATGAGCTTTGATCCACCACAGCGTACAGACGGTGTAGGGTCACAATATTTATTTTGTGTTAAACTGAGTAGTTTCTGAGCTCTAAATCTGGATGATTTGGAGCTGGAAAAACCAAACACAAAATCTACCTCCTAATTTGTCCTCCTCCATGTTTACACTAGGATTTTAGCCGTATGATGTTTGGTCCAAATTGTCCTGAACCAAGAGAGCCGGGGAAGGTCTCATTTCTAACCTGCATTACAACTTCACACATCAGCAATTAAATTGTGTTTAAAACTTAAAATTCTGCATAGTGCACTGGTTTCTGTGTTGTGTGGATAAAATCCAAAGGAAGAAGGCATCCTAAATCTGCCCAGATGGTTTAATTAACAGGTGATCTGTTGGATGTTTGGTGCAGAGCAGCAGGAACATAAAAGTGGAGACAGAATAAGAGGTATTGATGAAAGTAGGATGTGGTTAATTGTCCCTTTAAGAGCAAAGAGGTGAGCTTTATTTTAGGAAATGAGGCCAGTCGTCCTTTCTCTCCTCTTCCTCTTATATCCCATCCCACTGTACTCTCATTCCTCCTTTCCTTTCTATCCTTCCTTTACCCCTTGCATTTTCCTGTTTCACCTTAAATTTCCTTCACTTCACTAAGAGTCACCTTTCCATATTAAGTGAACCAACGCAGTGTTTGAGATTAATGACTCTGACGCTGAGGTTTAAACTTCAAGCTGCAAGAATTCTGGATGGATGAGGAGAAAACTTAATGTTGAGGCCTTGAGGATGAGGTGGGAAGATGGGAGGAAGGATGCATGGGAAAGGAGGGAGTTAAGGAACAACATGAGGAAAACCAGGAGAGAGGTGGGGGAGGAGAAAAGTGGGAGGAAAGGGAGTAGTAAAAGGCTGGAAAGAGGGAAAGCAGCAGCAGGAGGAGGAGGTGAAGAGAAAAGTCTAAAACATTACTGACTGTGTTTGTTAGTAATTAAAGTTACTGCTGCATGATGCATGAAAAGGCAAAAATAAGTAATCTGATTACCAAAATAAATGGACTAAGTCAGAATTAAATGTCATGATTAGCAGTGGAGACAGGAGAATGGGAGCAGGTATGATGGACGATGAAGGGAGGAGGTCCAGGAGGTGAAAGTGAACAGATAAAGAGGAGAGAGGAGTAAGGAGGACAGCAGTTAAACATACCAGCTGTAAAAACTGAAAGGAGGGGAGAAAGAGGAGAGATGGAAGAATGTTCTGGAAAATGTCCAGCACATAGGAAGTGGAACAGTGCGACAGGGAGGAGGAGGAGGTGGAGGAGGAGGAGGAAGAGGTTTGTTTCCCAGAGGCGACGCTTCAGCTAAATATAGAGAAGTCTGTGAGAGCAGTCCTCACCTTCAGCAAAATACTGCAGATTTTAAAGCTTCGGTCCATTAAGTCTGGTTTAATTTAGCTTGACTGTTGAGTGTTAGTCATTTGTTTTGTTGCGTTTTGAATGTGAACAGCAGCTCGGCTCTCGGCTGCAGATGGACATGTTTTACAGCACAGATTTTTCCCACGGATTTGGATTCTGTTTGTGGACGAGGTGGGGTGTATATATGTGTGCACATGAGTCCTGCAAAAGACAAGTAAAATAAAGTTTGTGAATTAGTGTAAAGTAAAGGTATTTATACAAAAAACTTTTAATAAAAAGTTTATGTAAAGTACATGTAGATTACAGCTTTTAAAGTAAGGAATGTGTGGATAAAGGTTTTTAAGACAATCAGTATCTTAAAACAATCAAGATAGTTTTAAGATGCAAACGTAATGTTTATGTAAAGCCTCTAGTATTAGAAAGCTTTTATTGAATGTAAAATACATAATTTAAAGACTATGTAAGGATGCTATTAAAAGCTTTGAGTCACTGTAAAGTACAGACTCTGTAAAATGAGTTTTTAAAGAAAAATCTCTAAACTTCAGTATATATGTAAAGCTTTATGGGTGAAGTATTTAAACATATGTAAAAGCTGTATGTAATGTAAATATTTGTAAAATAAAAGCTTCAGCATAAAGCATTTAAAATGTAAAATGCTTGTATAAAGATTTTAAAGTTTTTAAAAGCTTTTAGACAATGTAAAGTACAGCTTTCAAAAGTGTAGATAAGTTGTTAAAATTAAAGCTGAGGTGTCAAGTTAAACTTTTTAAAAAACAGATTTTATATAATGCTTAATATAAAGTATTGTGAAAGCTTTTAATTTTTACTGAATATAAAGCATACCTTTAAGACTATATGTAGATAGGTTTTTAAAATAAAAACTTTATGTAAAGCTGGTGATGTACTTAAAAGCTTTTATTCAATGTAAAGTGCACTTTTTAAAGGCTATGTGTAGATAACAGCCCAGTCTTTACTGAATGTAAAATGTAACTTTTAAAGTAAAGACGGACGGCGTCTTCTAAAATAAAATCTCAGTAAACGGAGCTTTTTATGTAAAGCTTTTACTGAATTACAGTTTGGTAAAGTACAGCTTTTAAATACTGTGCAGATAAAAGTTTTTAAAATGAAAGGTTTAGTGTCAAAATAAAGTTTTGAAAATAGAACAGAAATTTGAAAGCTTTTAGTCAATGTAAATTATATCTTTTAAAGTAAAGATTGTGTGTAAAAATGATTTTAAAATAAAATCCTGATAAAGGGCATTTTTAGCTTTTATGTAAAGCTTTGAGAATATTTTTATGTATAGATAAGTTTTTAAATTAAAGGGTTTGTGTGAGGTGAATCTTTTAAAATAAAATATTCAAAGCTTTTAAAGTATTTCAAAGCTTTTAGTCATAAAGTTAATCTTATAAAGTAAAGATTACGTGTAAAAACGGTTAAAGTACATTTTTAGAGTTAATGTAAAGCTTTGAAAGTGAAGTATTAACTGAAGTAACATCCTAACTGCATTTAAAGTACAGGACAGTCTGAATAGAGAAGTTTTTGGATTAAAATGAGAAGTTTTTAAAGTAAAGATATAAAAATCACAGGATTAGCTGAAAGCGGACACCCCCCTCTGGGTATTTGATGTAAGAAAATTTCTAAAGTAGTCAGACCTGGGGTTTAGAGTTTTAGTGAGTTTTTTTTCTGTGTGGGATCCCAAACCACAGAAACTTGCACACATTTATCAGTGCGGTGTGTTTGAGCTGTCTGTTTGTGATTCTGTTTCTTTTCAGTATTGATGTGTGTGTGTGTGTGTGTGTGTGTGTGTTTACATAGCTGGGTGACATTGAGGTCTGACCCGAGCAGGGGTCAAACACACATGCAGCCATTTAATTTTTCACACCCTGGAGATGTTGTATATGAAACTCAGTGTACTGAATGTTGTTTAGATGTTTGAACTAAAAATCATGAACACTTTGTTTCCTCCTTTAATCTCAGATGCTGATGGTAGTTTTTCCTCCCTGAGGCTCAGGGATTTAATGAGATCTTAAATGAAGTTTTTAAAAGGTGTCAGGAAGCCAAACTGATCATGAAGGCTGCTCAGCTCATAAGTGTTCATGTAAATTTTCATCCAAGATTAAAGGAAAAAAAAAACAAGCTGCAGTAACACACTCTGATATCTCATGAATAAAATATGTGAACAGAGCATTTATGAAGAGCCTGCGCTGATGTGCAGCAGGAAGCATTTTCCATTTCCACGTTTCCAAAGAGGCTCAGATTTGTCGGTTTAGTTCCCGATAGACGAGGTGATGGAAAAATAAGAATGCATAAATGCAAAACATCTGATTTTTGAAGGAGATTGCGTTTGACTTTATGAGTTTCTCCTCTGATCTCTCGCTCTCCGAATGGTTCATTCAGTCCAATGTGAACATGCTGCAGTTTGAGCTGCTGCCTAATTACTTTCACAGACATCTGATGAGGCAGTGAAATGTCCCAGGAAGAGACGGAAAGGTGAGGCAAAGATCAGGTTAAAGGACTGACGACAGCTGCACTGTTTGCAGAGAGCAATGAAGAAGAAAAAGTGTCCATAGACGATTTTTCAACTCCTACAATTTCAGAGAGTTGCAAAGTTCGTACAAAATCTCTGCTTACCTGAATGAATGACAGGTGAGCTGGAGGAGAAGAAAACAAACTAAAAAAAGAGTAATGAAATGTAAAATAATCTAATTTACTGCTGGAATATTTATTGAATGACAGCGTTTTGGTTTGTCCAACCTTCTTCAACTGTATGGGCAGCATCTCTCAATCCTCCAATCAGAGCACTACTGAGATTAGTCTGAGTAATAATGACCTTGCACATATCTGCATCAGTAGTCAGCCAATATCATCAGCAGGTTTTTCCTGGCTCAAAATGTGCATTTGGGGGTGACTGTGCATGTAAGCAGTGTAGACTAAGATGCTCCTAACCCAGCAGTTTTGGGACTAACTCTAGCTGAGCAGCTTTTAATGATAATAACTTAATTGAAGTGTAAAAATCTGTCACCTGAGGGATTCAAACTCTGATCTCTTGTGTGAGCTAGAAAATCATTTATGTAACCATCAACCCTTCCTCCCTCCAAATATGGACCCCCCCCCCCTTAAAAGTGGATAATATTAATTTTATGTAAATGGACACAAAAACATTGTGCTCAGGGAAATGAAAATAAGGAGGGGGAAATGTGTCCAAAAGCACAAAAAACTAAAACCTGTAAACAGAAACATGAATTAATAGATTTCAGTGTTAGCAGAGCTACAGCTGGTTCGTCAGTGCTCTGTTTGTCCATAAAGTCACCGTCTGGAGCAGATTTAATCAGTCCTCCTGCAAGAGGCTGCTGCTTCTCAGCGCAAAGCAAAGTTTAATTTCATTTTCTTCCTCAGTACAGATAAAAATTGGGCATTTTGTTAATAGCTGTTATTCCTCTGCTGCCTTCCCATTTATTCTCCTTAAATGCACCTCAGAGACAAAGAGGAGGAGCAGCTCAGTGCGGGGAGACACAATCCTTCCCTTCATCTTCCTCTCTCAAGAGCTAAAATGTGAGGAAGAGAGGCATGAAGACATGTTGGCATAATGAGGAGGACTCAGTTACTGTGTGCAGCTCTGAAGCTGCATGTTAATCCTGAATCTGTTGCATTTGTCCTGATGTCCAAAGTTGTCTTTTGTTTTTGTTGTAAATGGTTATGTTGTTAGTTTCCTGTGTGAAACAGAGGTGCATATCAAACTGTGACATTTCCTCCCTTTTGTCTAGCTGCAGTGTTTTGAACTTTCAGGGCCACCATGATAGACTTTTTTTTTTTCTAAAGGCAAAGGGCCTGGAAAGTCAGGCCACTCTGCTCCTTCAGTTCGGTTTTTTTGATATAAACATAATTTTGTACTGAATTAATTTTAACTACCGACTGAAAACGAGTGAAAATAAGTTCGTAGTTGTTTTATTTGCGGGCAGGGAAAAGATGAATACCTGCAGCCAAACCGGAGGTGTTCACAGTGCGGAACGATTGGCAGTTTGGCTTGATAGGCAACTCAAGTGATCGTTAAACTGATCAATTATTAAAATACTGTATTGATTATTATTTGGTTAATTGTCCAGTCAGTTACAGAGATTTAATCAAAATGTTGTCAGTATACAATAGGTTAGTCTGTAAGAAGCTGTGATTCACGTCATGTCCATTCACCTAACACACTACTGTGCGTGTGTGTGTGTGTGTGTGTGTGTGTGTGTGTGTGTGTGTGTGTTCTCCATGTGACAGTTTCAAGGAAATGTGTCACATTACCATCACACACACACACACACAAACTCGTGCACTTTGCGTTGACCTTCAGCAGGACATTTAATTTGATTTCCATGTAGCCAAAGGCGTTTCTCTTTCTGACACACACACACACACACACACACATTCCTGCTAAATGAAATGTTCACTCTGAGGCCTCCAGATGTTTTCAGGCTGCACACTAACCTAACATCTGTAGAGAGTGTGTGTGTCTCTTTGAGTTTTGAAGTTGCTGGTTCAAATCCCAGGAAGATTGTGGCAGTGTATCGGGGCCTAACTTGCTCGGCATCCTGGGAATTGAGTGTGAGCGGTGTGTGAAGCTGTGGTCTGTTTTATTGTGTGTGTGTGTGTATAAATATAAATGCTGTAAATGTATCGTGTGCACACCCTGAGGCTTCGCTGTGAAAGTGAGGGGCGGGGTCAGCCTGCAGACATCGACAGGAAATGAGTGATTAGCCGAAAGTGGAACGCCGCCTGCCTCTGGGCTGAAGACCTGCAGACTGTCTGCTCTCATGTGATCCGAGGCTGCGTTTACGTCGCACAACAAAACTTTCTCTCACTTTGTCCTTCACTTCCCAACCTGTGACCAAACGGCACATTCAGATGTCAGCCAGAGCCAAGAAATCTGCACAATATTGTCTTAATTAAACCCCATTTTCAAACTTAAGTTATTTTAGAGTGAATTATGCATTACAGTATGTTTGAAATGCATCTATAAACTAGATGTTTAAAATTTGTTGTAATGATAGTTGCATACTGTAATACAGAATTAATTTACAAAAAAAGAAGAAAAATTGTGTCCTAACTGAACCTCCATCATCACTCATCCTGAGTTGCAGTCAGCCTCCAGCACTAATAACATGAATTATTTACTTTAAATATACTTTGATATTAAGTTAAAGTATCTATTAAACTGTAGTTGGTTAGTTTCCTCCTTAGGTGTCTACATTGGGCTGAACAGCTGGTATTTGTTTATGTTCAGTTATAATGCCAAGGTAGGAGAGCAGACCGAGTTAAGCTCTGCTTATCTGATAAAAGGGACCACAACTATTATTTGACTTTATGCAAAATAGTTTTTTTTGTTTTGTTTTGGGGGTTTTTTGGCCTAAAAAAAAGCAGCACTTTGTCTGTACTTTCCAGTTGCTCGTAGCTTGGCAGCTGGTTTCTGTATTTCTGTATATGAGGAGCTTTCTATGATCTCTGTTGTTATAGTTTGAGATACTCTCCAAAGCCTGAAGGCTGGGAAAATTTACCCATTTAAATCCTTTTAAAATTGTCTCAGCGTTGCCCATCTGCTTGATTAATGTCTCCTTACACACTTTTCAAAGTAAAAGCTCATCTCACACAGGAAAAAGTTTTTATAAGACACCCACTTCATCCTAATTATTAACATTAAAATCTATTTTTGTACATTGAGTAAAGCATAGATATTACAGACTGATTTTATTATGGAAATAAAATCTCAAAAGCACATTAACCGGATGCATTTTCCATAACACACAGGCACACACACAGATGCACAAATGTAATGTAATGCATGATATCACCACGGCTTGCATTACAGCTCCACCCTGGAGATGAGAGGGGTGGAGGTCAGTGATGTAAGCCTTTTTATTGTCATAGCAACATCGGAGGGGAAAAAGAAGGCGAACGAGTAGATTTGATCTCAGCTTCCAGGAATTGTCCTTCCTGATGAATTGGCCTGCTCTCTGCAGTGCGTGAGGTAACCAATCAGAGAGTCTGTAGAAACTAACACTAACGATGACATCTGTGCGACTTCTGGCCTCGGTGTGGCCAGGACATGTGATGACGTTAATGCTGTGGAAAAACTACAAGCCTCTTCACTCGTCACGGTTTAGAAGTTCAGGCTGATGAATGAATAAAACAATGAAACTCCAAAAGAAAACTGTTGAAGCTGAAACAAAATGGTGGGGCGACAGAAGCCTATTACAGACAGTTACACAGTTTTTGTGTTTTTATTTTTTGTTTTGTTTTTTTTAATACAGGAATTGACCCATTGGTGTGACAAGGATAATGGAAGGTTGTGATGAATACATGTATATAGTTTTTAATATTATAAGCTTTGATTTTATTGTAATTTGTTGGTAACTAGTCATTAACTACAGTTACAAAGTAACAGTTACGGTTACAAAGCTCATTTTCTCATTTTAACATTTTTTTTTTTCAGTTTTTAATAAAGTAACGGTTACAATTTTCAGCTGTTTCAGTAACCTAAACATATTTGAAATATTACATCTACAAATAAGATGTTTCTTTAGATTGTGTTTTAATGATATCGTGTCACCATCCATCTGTCAGTCAAAGAGGCCACGCCCCTAATAATGCAAACTTTAAGCCTTAATACAATTTAAACAGGTGAGTTATAATCAGTTGTTATGAAGGAGGAAATTATCTACAGAGACCAAACAGTTTCTGTATCAGGCTGTAAACATGTTTATTTCTGCTGTAAAGGTGGACATTTTAACATGGGAGTCTATGGGGACTGACTCACTGCTGGAGCCTCTGGTGGACGTTAGAGGAACTGCAGGTTGTGGTGCTTCAATTTTTCAGCCCTGAAGTTGATTCTTTTGTTTTTTTTTTTTTTTTTTTTACTTCCCTTAAA
>VUQI01004955.1:8145-30124 GCA_015106735.1 Paratilapia polleni | reverse complement strand
TGGGTTTTGGGTGTTTTTTTTTTTTTTTTTTTAATGATCTCTTAAGTAATGGGGTAAGCAGCTCGCCAGACAGAAGTTGTTTTTTTTTTTTTCTCTTTTTCTTAAGCTCCTCAAGAACTACACCAAAGGGGTTCCTCTTTACACATAAGGCCTATAAACCCTCCTGTGGTCCAAGGTCACCCATCTTTCTGATTCGTTATCTCAGACTTTGTCCTTATCTCATTTTCATGTAAGCCCTATTGTTAAATGCCAGACCTCAGTGCCTAAGTGGAAGACAAACACTAAAACGGTCTCTTTGCTCAACCTCCGTTTCAAACGAACACGAACAATGCAGCTGTATTTGTTTGAATTCAAACCCCCTATTTATACCAAACTAAACTGTTTATTTCCTCTTTCATTTCCCTACATCTACCCCCTCCCTTTTCCCTAAATCTCTCAGGCCAAGCTCTCAACTGCTACTATTGTCCCATTGGCTTCTGGAACTTGTGCCTTACCTCTGAAACACCATGTGGTAGCGATGAACAGTGCTTCAGTGGTGTTGGGAAAGCGGGTAAGGACACCAGCAGCTACAAATCTGACCAGACGGCATTCTTGTAAAGAAGATCGTCATCAGCTCTTTTCAGCTGCATTCTTAGAAATGCACACAAAGGGAGATGTTGTGACTATCCAGGAAATATGATCTGATGTTAATCAAAAGGTAGAGACAAGGTGATACTCATGCTGGAACAAATACTTGATTACGCAGTTACCAAATATTCAAACCAACTGTGGTACAATGTGGGAGTTTTGCCCACATGATCTGAAAATTAATTACTAATTCTTCTAATCGAATTTCCTCCATTTCCCAGAACATGTTATGTTGCACCTTTCCCTATGAGAGGCATAAAGAAGTTGAGATAAATGTAGAAGAAAGTGACTATGATCATAATGTTCCAGCTGTATCCTTTGTTTGATATATTGCGTGTAACAAATCTTTCTGATCTGAGAAAATTATTCAAGTGTCTTTGAAAAAGGGACTGCAGTTCCTAATGTTTGACTCAGAAGATCAACTTGAAAAAAGCGAGTTCAGTCTGACCACTTGAACAGCGGTGCACACAACATCCCTAACATCTTGAGTCTCTTTACAAAATGGATTTTGACAACAGTTGTTACTTATACCAGTGGTTGTGCTTGTTTTTTTTTCTTTTATAATCTCACAATCTTTTTTAATGAAAGCTCACAATGTTCCTAATTATATTCTAGTTACATATTTTTTGCCTTTGTCCTGCTATGCCCGAAAGCCATTGGCTTACCATTAGTTTAACCTTGAGATTGGATGTCTGAGCAACACAACTGCAGTAATGTGTTCTAAAAACAATTGGAAGATTAAATGTTGAGAAATGTGACAGATTTTAAAGGTTGATTTCTTCAGCAGAAACAAATTAGACTGACACATTGGTGGGTTTAACTTGGAGTTAAAAAATTTTATAATTAGAACCTCAATCACCAAAACTGGAGCAACAGTGTGTTCCTCCAAACTGTTTCAAACCAAGACAATGAGCGATAGATGCTGACGGTGTTTGTGTGTCATGTTGCTCCACAGCTGGTTTTGTGCAGATCAAGATGAAGGGTTGTCTAAAAGTTGCAGATTGCAACAAGACCACAGATGTGACCTTTGGCACGAACAGCACCGCCTACAAGATGACCAAGACGTGCTGCAACACAGACCTGTGCAATGCAGCACCCGGCCTCCCGGGGACCTCCGGGCTGAGCCTGGCCCTCGCCGCCGTCTCTGCTCTGTTTGTGGGACACATCCTGGTTTGACAGAAGATACCGCAGATGAATATGCATACACACATACAGCACACACCAGGGATGCAAGGACTGAATGAAATGCTCTTTTCAGATATGAGCTATGTGTATTTGTAACCACGCAGCTTGTTTTTGTTCTACATGGGTCTATTTTACTGTCCTTGAGGTGTATTGTAGTTGGTTTTTCTTTTATTGTAAAGGTATCAACCATTGTTTCACTGTCACAGATAAAAAATAAAGTACATGTGTATATTAAGTGAGTGTAATACTGATGTAGTTAGGTGAATCAGCTAATTATACCTATGAGGTATCTCCTTATAATGACAATATGATTTCTAGTTTAGCCAGTTTCATTACACCTTAAAGGAATAGTTTGACACTGCCAGAGGTTGTATTTGAAGATGGATATCATTTCCAGCTTAAACCGAGTTTCTTAGCTAGTTCAGCTCTATGAAAAGTTAAAGGTTACAGAGCCTGTGAAACTTACTGATGCGTAAAGTTTCTTTGTGAACATATTAAATGATACAGCTTAAAGCTGGCAATAGTCTAGCAGTTTCCCTGTTTGTAGCTTTGTATCTTACAAACTGTCAAATTAACCCTTCAAATTTCTTGCCTTTGACCCACCGTATTGTCATTTTAGAGTCATAATATTCAAATGCCAATATAATCAGATATGAAAGTTTTTGTAAACATTTCTACTTCTGTTCAGGAGGCCCTACATAAAGGACTTTGTCGCTGAATATTTTTTATTTTTTTTGTTTTATCCTGTCCTTGTCTTGGTTTTGAACAAAAGCTCCATCAGTTCAGTTTAATTTTCTTACATTTGTCACATTCACACCGAACATTACTCACAAGCTGTGAGATAAAAGCTTTTGTTATAGTTCTAATCTTTAGAGTGTGTGTGTTTGTGTATATGTTGCATATATGGGTTTAGTGGGATATATACACTGAAATGTAACAGATTGAAATTTCTTTATATTTACACATTTTCTGTTTGGCAAAAAAGGTTTTTATCTTTCTTAAACTAGGTAGTTTGGCAATGTTTCCAAAAACAACACAACCAGTCTTTGTTTTCTGTTTTTGTTTTTGTTTTTTTTTTTTTTTTTTTTTTTTTTCATTTTGCCTGCTGCAATATCCTGTGTTTGGGTCCTCCTGCGCCTCATGGCAACAAAGACTAAATTCCCTTAAATGTACACAAGAACAGCTACTCTGCAATGCTGATATTTGACCCTGTCCTTCACCCCAGCTCCAATGTTGCCTCCACCCTTGAACTCCATTTGGCTGGACCAAAAAACACAAAGTCCTCTTATATCTGTTCATTAAAATCTGGCCAGTGGGTGTCAAGATGTTTTGCTCTGCACATAAATGCTGCATTGATAAATGAACAGATGATCAGACTCACAGACACTGGATTCTTTTGGCCCTACAGGGTAGCTAAGGGTATTTGTACATTTGAATGCAAGTACTGCAGGATATTTGCTAAACACTGTTTACAGTAAACTTCTATTTCCTCTAAATGTGTCCTTGAAGAGTTACTGTGACAGCCATGCAAAAAGTAAATTTCATGCTGAATGGCCTGGAAACATTTGATTGACGTTAACCTCCAGCGGTATGAGGTTGGACTTGTAGGAGGAAGTGGTGGTGGTGGTGGGGATAGCAGCTTATCTGAGGGCACTGAAATGTCACATGCCAGGGTCAGCTGAGCAAACTGAGGTTTCATGAGCGACCTGTTCATCTTTCAGTCCCAACCGTGCTGAGCACAGAATTATTCATGATCACCTGCACATATTTCACTGATATGTGACTCTGTGACAGGGTGCTTATAACATCTGCCATGTGCAGAGCAAATACCCAGCTGTTCAAATCCAAGTTCCCCTGAGTTACTTACAAAGAAATTAAAACATAATAAGAATGGTTTTTCTTCGCATATTAGATGTTTAACAAGTTAATCCATTTTTTAAAAGAGGTTAAAGAATAATATCACAGAGTGCTGCATACTCCAGTATTTAAAGTCTCTTAACATTAAGACAAAACAAGGGTTGAGGATGTGACTAGTTTCAGTGTTGGTCATTTATTTTCTTTATCTTTCTTTCATTTATTTTATTACATTATTAGTTTATTTGTCTTATGATGTATACATGATATTTTATATAGTGACATCATAATTACTTGAATGGATCCCAGGAAGAATAGCTGCTTCCTCTGTCGTGGCTCTTGGGTGTCCAGATAAATAGATAAAGGCCATCAAATGTAACAAGCAATGTAATCCACCTCTTTAAATCTGCCTCTTTAAATCTCCACTTTAATCAAATCTTTTGTTATTAGTGACCAGTCCAGGGTTGGCAATGTTTCTTCCACTTACTTTAAAAAATGTTGTGTTGCATGACAATAAAGCTTTATATGACAAAATAACTTTTATCCTTGCTATCAAAAAATAATTCTGATGGTTTGCAAATGTAAGCAATGCAACCAAAACTTCTGTTTATTGCACCAATGTTAGATGATATCCTGGTCTGAGTTTTTCAGAAACTGCTGATCTTCTGGGATTTTCTCACACAACCATCTCTAGAGTTTACAGAAAATGGTCTGAAAAAGAGAAAATATCCAGTGAGTGCCAGTTATCTGGACGAAAATTCATTGTTGATGTCAGAAGTCAAAGAAAAATGGCCAAACTGCTTCGAGCTGACAGGAAGGCATCAGTAACTCAAATAACCACTTGTTACAACCAAGGTATGCAGAAGAGCATCTCCGAATGCACAACACATTGAACCTTGAACAGATGGGCTACAGCGGCAGAAGACTACAATGGGTGACACTCCTGTCAGCTAAGAATAGGAAACTGAGGCTACACTTCATACAGGCTCACCAAAATTGGACAATAGAATATTGGAAAAACGTTGTGTGGTCTGATGAGTCTCGATTTCTGCAGCAGCATTCACATGGTAGCATCAGAATTTGGTGTAAACAACATTAAAGCAATCATCTCAAACTGGGTTTTTCAATATGACAATGAGTTCACTGTACTCAAATGGCCTCCACAGTTACCAGATCTCAATCCATTAGAGCATTTTCAGGATGGGGGTGAAACAGGAGATTCACATCATAGATGTGCAGCTGACAAATCTGCAGCAACTGTGTGATGCTATCATGTCAATATGGACCAAAATCTCTGAGGAATGTTTCCAGCACCTTGTTGAATCTATGCTACAAAGAATTAAGGCCAATCTGGAGACAAAAGGGGGTCCAATCTAGCAAGGTGTACCTAACAAAGTGGCTGGTGAGTGCATAAACACTCGAGAACAAACGAGCATTTACTGTTGTTTGTAGAATCACTGAAAGCGCCCAAAATATCTTTATATTTTCTTACAAACTTACTTTCTTAGAAAATTGTAATGTCCATACCATTTATTGTTCTCTTACAAAATTCATTTGGACTTTTCTGGAGTTAGCGTACTGTAATGACCTGGATGACTGAAAGTCTTCACAGATATAATATTTTGTCATGACAGCAATCCTACTACATGGCATATCAGTGTCAATCCTAGTTGTTTAGGGTACCTAAATGTACTGTATATCAACACTTAACTGATGGTTTCCAAGTCTGACTCTATCGTTTTAGCCTCTTACTGTACTAGCTGTGAAATACCTCACAGATGCCATATTTCAAAACATTGTATTGACTGCAATAAATCAATAAATGGAGCTATGGAGGCAGATATTGTATTTCCTTGTAAATGTCTAACCATAAAACATCAATATCTTAAACAAGACAATCAAAATTGGCTGTCACAAGTGTTCCTGCCCTTAAACTTCTTCTATCATGGAGGTTGCTGTAGCCGGATCGGGTAATAAAATCCAATCTGCTGCTAGTTTGAGACGGTTACTGAGTGGGGCACGTTAAGTAGTGATGGAGCTTTTTCATGCTCTCATTAAAATGGATGTACCATTTGTACTGCTTTATTTCTGTTCCATCAAATTTATTAGAGTTGCAGTTGATAGTTCTTAGATGGTTGGAGTTTTCAAACTTCCCTTTGGCCTGGGTTAAAATTCCTAGAAGCGTCTCTTATCCATAGAGCCCGAGTTTGCAGCTGTTAATAACTGAATTTGGGTGTTTTTTCAGGTGGACATTTAAAAAATCTGTCTGAGGTATCTGAGGTGACATTTTGCACTCAGCAGCGATAAATTAAACATAGAATAAATATAGCAACAGTTTCTATAACCTACACAACGCTATCACCAAAGTATGCTTTGCCAGACATGTTTGATGAGTCTTCCCAGTCTGTAATTGTAACTGTTTCTGCTCAGTGTTTACTTTGATATCTGTTCTCTTACTGCAACTTTACCGCTTCCTAAATGCCTATAAGCTACATTTTTATATTCTTGCAAATAATGTAACATATATCAGTGTCTTTCAACCATTTCATTCAGCTGTGCTGTGTTCGATTGCTCTCCATACCTGAGCAACAACCTCCATGGCTGAAAAATGAAGCCAATGCTCACCAAAAACTGTAGTTCCTAGATTGACCACTTGAGGCTGGTTCCAAACTTGAGTCAATTCCCAACACCTAAATTTACAGAAGTAAATGTTTTTACAGCCTGGTACAAGAAATAATTGTGGTGTGTATAGCTAATTTCCGCCAGCATAGCAACTGTACAGAGGATGAACCTTTTTTGTAAGTAACTCACCTGTTGAATTTGTATGAGGCTTAAAGTTATGCATGACTAATGGTGTAGCTCCTTTGAGGTTGGCGACAGGTTGGTGTGGACACAGGCAACTGTAGCTGCTAACTCTTTGCTACATCTTAGAAATTAAAGTCTCTGAACTGGACTTCTCGATGTAGAGAGGTCTGCTGTGTGCTTAAATGGGGTCAACTGGGATCTGTGTCACTGTGATGCACCCACACACTGCTGATGCACTGGTAACCAAGCTAGGGAACTATGAACTAAGCACTCCACACTCTTGTCCAAATAACTGGTAACTACTGGAAAACAAACAAACAAAAACAAGGTGTTGACGGCCAAATGCATAAAGTTGAGGTTTGAAATGGTACTCCACAAACCAATGGCTGATTTCATGGAACACAGTTTCATGGCAGTTTGTGAAATAGTCACAACTTCTAATCACTTCTTTTGTGTTTCTGGGCACAAATACTCCAGGTTTTTCATGTTCCTGGACACAATTTCTCATGAAATGAATATTCTTCACTTTTAAGGGGTGAAAAACTCCCCATTTGGAGGCAGAAGCAGTTGGCGGTGATCAAATCATTTCATTGCTCACACCAAAGACCACAGTTTGAACCCCTCACAACTACCTGGTCAGGGATAGACAATAAAACCTACTTCAGTTAGGTTTAGAAAAATCTTAATTGGGTTAATATGGAACAGCTGCCACATTCTTCAAAACTCATACCCTCCGAAGACTCTGGACAGCATACCTGCTGCAGACACGAAATTTACTTCCCATTTAAATACATTAGTTTCCAAAAAAAAATTTTAAAAAGTTTGAAAAAACGTGACAGTTCGCGTCCAAGAACTTGAACAAATAGATGAGTCTTTCGTGACTATTCTGACATGAGACCAGGCTGTGTCACGGTATCTATGTCCATCTCTTAAATACAGTTTATGGCACACATGGTCTAAATGCAGAACCGGGCCACGGACCAACTCAGTCTGGTGGGGGTTCAGAAAAACTGAAAAAGTACCTATATTTAAGTACATGTACATTATTGGTTTGTAATTATTCATTTATTAATATGCATATCACTGCTTGGCAGCTTTATCTATAATAAACACTGAGCCCCAGACAAAAGAAAAATAAAAGTCAACATTTTCTCATATAAAGTTTTTTGTTTTTTTTTAAAGAAGGACCCAGATTTGGCTTTTATGTCTACCAAAATTCATGGAGTTCAGCATAATTCAGCGCTGTGTGCATCATGTTTCAATTCAGCTGTTCAAAGTGTGGCCCTTCACTTACTTTATCTTAGTCAGTACGGCACTCTGAGAAAAAATGCTGCCCACCGCTGGTTTATGGTGTTTCTTATATACAGTTTATGTCAACAAAATCTGTTTCTTTGAAGTCTTTGTGAGCTGTAATGGAAAAGAAAAGGCCTAGTACATGATAAGGGCTGGGTGTTTAAAGTAAGCGACTTGAGGCAGCACTCAATTTCTGCTTTGTGTGTTCTTTTTAGTTGTTTTAACCACATTGCCAGAAATGTTCAACACTTTTTCCCACATTTTTCTAAAACACGCTACTTTCTATTAGAAAACACAGAAAAACAACTTGCATTATGCATGCACATACTCTATAAATCTGACATATGTAATGTAAACATCCACCTCCTCAATCTGACTGTTTAATATCATAAACACAATTTCAGCAAAGCAGCCAAAGGTCATTCAACAGCTTAAATGAATCAACCGATCGGATCAGCAGGATCGGTGTTTGTGTATTATCCAATACAGAAACAGAATTAATTTATTTATTTTTATTTGCCTTTATTTTCATTTTCTTTTAACACTATCACTTAATCAATCCCTTAACCCTATCACCTTGTGGAAATCAATACCAATTCTGCCACAGTCAATAAGCAGACTAACTAGTTAAAGCAGAGGCCCGACAGAAGTGACAGACAATAAATCACAATATATAAGTGGTATCATTATTTTATGGGACTATGGGAAAGTGTTGTGATGCAGGCTGTGACCTCATATAACAGCCAGAAATAAACCTGTTGTTTAAATAAAGATTGAATGCTATATTTATCTCCTGCCATTTTGTTTATTGGGACAATATCAATCATTTTTATTGTCCGTTAAGTAATCCAATAATCGTAATAGAAAAACAAGACAATACAATGTCTGAGCCCTCCTCATATAAAAGTATGTTAAACTTTAAACCTCCCTTCACGTGCAGTGGGAGTGGGTGAGGTGGATAAATTCGCCCTTTCTTGGAATCCGTTTACAGTCTTCAAACAAAGCTCACCTAGAACAATTAACTGTAAACACTAGCCTGTGTGTGCACTGCTTTCTGTGCGGCTGAAGATTTGCAGAACGTAATGGCATCGACGACTCGTTCTTGACCTTTGTGGAACATGCCAGGAATCACTGTGAATCATTAAAAACAATAATAGCTGCTATTCCCAACACAGACAGACATATTCCCAGAGGGCCCCTCACTGCCCTGACGAATGGATTGTTCACATGGAGCTAGAAAGAACATCAGCTGGAGACCATCACGACTCGTGTGTTGTTGACATACAGTACTAGCTCTGCTTTAATCTTGAAGAGACTATTGTATGACACTTTATGTAAAGGACAGACCTCTTCATCTCTTTCACTGATCAAAACATGTAAATGAGGCAAAGCTGTGTCATTATGGACTAATCTGCATGTTGGTTTTCATTACTGAGCAGTGATACCTTGACATATACAGTATACTTTTAAAATATGTGCTTATATGAAATGTACACTGCTAGTGTTTTTTTAACAGTGTTTGATCTGTTAAAGTGGATATAAAGGTGTGCATTATTTCTATTATTGTTAGTAGCAATACTACTCAGCCCATTTCTATATTAATCTTAGAAAATTACTTCAGCAGGTTTTGTGATTACTTTTAGATAAGAATTAAGATAAAACTTAAGCGTTTATCCATCAGTTCTACTCTAACTGAGACTAACATACGCAACTTGCAGGGGCGTTTTCAGATGATGTTATGGGGTGAATATGAGATATGACTGGCCTCCCTTGAATGTAACTTACTACATTTACTCAAGTACTTTACTGAAGTACAGTTAATGTATTCATACTTTAAGTGTTTCTGTGTTATCCTGCTTTCTACTTTTACTCCACTTTGTGATTTGGCCTCCATAACCTCTATTTTAAAGCTTCAGTGACTTATTATTTTTGCACTTTTCTGCGGTAAGTCTCTTTTTCTTAAAAAGGAGTTCTTCTTCCCTCCTGTTGCCCAGTGCTTGCTCATGAGGACTGTCTGATGATTGATATCCTGTTTTCTTATACAGTCATGTGAATAGGAACATTTGTTTGCCAGACTCCACGTAGTCCTGTGAAAAACTAAGCACACCCTTACTGTTTCCTTAGGAATTAAGAGGGTAAGTAGCTGCCAGGTGCTGCTAATCAAATGCACTTGATTTATTGATCATCAGTAAGTGTGAGCACCTCTATAAAAGCAGAGGTTTTGGCAGTTTGCTGATCTGGAGCATTCAGGTGTGTGTTAAATCAATGCCACAATTTTCCCAGCAAATTCACCCCAAGGTCAGACTGTGCAATGCTCAGAGAAATTGCAAAAAACCCAAGAGCTACATCTCAGACTCTACAGGCCTCAGTTAGCATGTTAAATGTGACAGTTCATGACAGTACAATTAGAAAAAGACTGAACGAGTATGGCTTGTTTGGAAGGCTTAGCAGGAGAAAGCTTCTTCTCTCTCATAAGAACATGGCAGCACGGCTTAGGTTTGCAAAGTTGCATCTGAACAAACCACAAGTCTTCTGGAACAATGTCTTTTGGACAGATGACACCAAAGTGAAGATGTCTGGTCATAATGCATGGCACCATGTTTGGCGAAAACCAAGCACAGCATATCAGCACAAACACCTCATACCAAGCACAGAGATGGAGGGGTGATGATTTGGGCTTGTTTTGCAGCCACAGGGCCTGGGCAACTTGCAGTCATTAAGTCAACCATGAACTCCTCTGTATACCAAAGTATTCTAGAGTAAAATGTGAGGCCATCTGTCCGACAGCTAAAGCTTGGCTGAAACTGGGTCAAGCACAGCAGCAAATCTACAACAGAATGGCTGAAAAAGAAAAGAATCAAGGTGTTGCAAGTCCAGAGCTCAATCTGACTGAAATGCTGCAGTGGGTCCTTAAGAGAGCTGTGCATCAATGAAACCTCAATGAACTGAAGCAACGTTGTAAAGAAGACTGGGCCAAAATTCCTCCACAAAAATGTGAGAGACTGATAAAGTCATAAAGAAAAAGATTATTTCAAGTTATTGCTGCTGAAGGAGGTTCTACAAGCTATTAACTCATGGGGTGCACATAGGTTTTCACAAGACTGCATAGAGTCCTGTGAAATCTTTCTTTATCACATAATTGTAAACAAAGCTACCCAGCAGTGATATACATATTTATAAATTAATAATTATGATCCAGTGATACTTAATGGGCACTTTTACTTTAGGTATTAATAATATTTTAATACTGTACTGTTACTTTGGTGGAATTTTTACTTCACTAAAGGGTTAAAATACTTGTTTTGCCACTTTGCATTCAATACTGAACAATTTTTAGGCTCTTGTGTGGCTGGTTCCACTCTTCATGTAGTACCATCTGGATGAGGGCACAGGGCTGCGCATCAGTGTTTTCTACATTATTTTTCTCACTGTATTTATTTCTGGTCAAACATTCTGACTGCATGTGGAGGCACGCATGACTAAACAAGTTTGTACCCTTAAATGGACAACAGAAAATATAAGGGCACAGACTGTTCTTACAAACTAAGGGACTGTTGTTATTGTGAGGACTGCTATCTTAAAACTGTTCTGATTACAACTGTGAGGCTTTTTGCTTTCAAATTATGTATTGTTTGAATTATATCTGATTCCAACGGGATTGATGCAATTCAAAATACATCAGCAGATTTTCGCTTGGTCCATTTGTGTGATTTGAGAGTTTATTATTTTATCATTAATTATAGAAAACTGCCACTTTTTATGATATGCTTTTATATAAGAATTTGAACTATTTATCTGTTATCCAGCCATCCATCCATTTTCTGCCACTTATCCGGAATCGGGTTGCGGGGGCAGCACTCTAAGCAGAGAAGCCCAGAAATCCCTCTTTCCAGCCACCTCTTCCAACTCATCCGGGGGGACACCAAGTCATTCCCAAGCCAGGCGAGAGATATAATCCCTCCAGCAAGTCCTGGGTCTACCCCAGGGCCTCCTCCCGGTAGGACATCCTTGAAACACCTCACCTGGGAGGCGTCCAGGAGGCATCCTAGTCAGATTCCCGAACCACCTCAACTGGCTCCTTTCGACGTGGAGGAGCAGTGGCTCTATTCTGAGTCCCTTCTCGAATGACCAAGCTCCTCACCCTGTCTCTAAAGAAGCTCATTTCTGCTGCTTGTATCATTCTTTTGGTCACTATCAAGAGCTTGTGACCATAGCTGAGGCTAGGAACGTAGATTGACCGGTAAATCGACATGTTCGCTTTTATGCTCTCCCTGCGGAATCTGCCCCAATCCGTCTGTCTGCTCACGCTCCACTCTTGTGAACAAGATGCTGAGATACTTAAACTTCTCCACTTGGGGTAGCAACTCGTCCCAGACTCGGAGTGGGCACTCCACCCTTTTCTGGCTTCACACTTGGCCGCAGGCCCAGGGAGCTGAGGAATGTGATCCCCTTATAGTTGGTGCTCACCCTCTGGTCCCCCTTCTTGAACAGGGGAGCCACCATCTCCTTCTCTGGGCCCACCACCCACAGGAGGGTGGACCCATGGACCCATGTAGCTTCTTTGGGCTAACCCCGGCCGGGTCCCATAGACTAAGCCCCGGCCACCAGACGCTCGTCCTTGAGCCCCTAAACTGGGCCCTTGGTCTTCCGAACATCATAGGGGTTTTCAGAATTGCTCTTTGTCTTGCCCCTCACCCAGGATCAATTTGCCATGGGAAACCCTACCAGGGGCAAATTGCCCCCAACAACATAGCTCCTGGGATCACGACGATAAGGTGGCGATCCACAGAGGGGTATTTATCTGTTATGTTTAGAAAAACTTCAGCTGCATTATTTTCTTCCTTAACACAATTATATTGTGTCATAAGGATTATTGAGTTCAGTTAGTTGCATTTGTAGTATCATTTATTTAAAAAATGTTTAGGCCTGTGCTGTGACTTTAATGCAGCCTTTCTGTTAACAGGCTGTCTAGCCATTACTGGCATCAGTTTACTGGACTGAAATTTATTGCGTGAGCTTTGAATACCAGGAATGGAAAATACAACAGGTACCATGAACTCTACAGAGCAAGAATTCCAGGCAGAGGTAGCCCTTTTAAATATCATTCTTTCGATAATGGAAAGCGAAAGGTCAGATTAAAACAGGAGTTAATTCAGGACTAAAGGTTAAATTTTGCACTTTGAGACTGTAGGAAAACTATTCCTAGAAAGTCAGGGAGTTTTTTTATTTTTTATTTTTAAATGTTTATGAGGCATTAGTCACCATTTTTCCACTTCAGAGCAGGGATAGCAGCAACACAACTGAGGTCGAAACCCATCTATGCTTGGCCACATGGGTACAGATTCCCTTTGTGTGAGGGTGAGTTACAGTAATCAGACTCTGTGGGTCCCAAAAACCAGCACTTGCTAGATTATAGTGGACAAATAATGACAGATAACACTAAAACCTGAACACAAAGTGTCCTCAATGTAAATTAGAAATCATGACGTTTTGCCTAATTGCATGTATTTTGTAATGGGACACAAACTACAGGCTGTGGCATTTTCTCTCTCACAGCAACTTTCTTGTTGGCTTTGCACATTTTTAATAAAATGCTGCACATTTTAAAATATGACAAAATATCTGACACAGACAGTCCTGACCTGCGACCCTCGGTCTCGCCTGTCCACTTGTCTTCTCTAATATCTACTGTATCAGCAACACAGCAGGAGAGTTGTCGTGATTATGTATCAGCCGCTGAGGGCTGTCACTTGTTATGCAATCTCTCTCCAGTGGTGTTCATTGTTCTAGTAGCCGGGGCCGGAACCCTGTTAAGTCCCCGAGTGACCTGAAGAGGCCTTTGAGCAAATGGGGTTGAGTTAGTACACAGTAAAAAAAAATCTGTAAAAATACAGTATGATGTACTGTTTAAAAATGAAGGAACTTTCCATATTAATTTCTTCACAGATGTTTTTCCAGATTTTTTAACCACACATTTTCCCTTACAAACTCACACAATGAATTTTACCAACACGGTTTCTGTTTTTTTTTTTTTTTGTTTTTTTTTTTTTTTTTTTGTATTTTTTTTTTTTTTTTTAATAAAAAAATCATTTGGAGATAAGAGAGCACCCATATGACCTCCTTCAACTCAAACTCTGCTCATAAAACTGGTCCAAACATGTTCTCGATTAACATATTCACTGCAGCCCTGAACTTTTCTAGACACTGCCCAGAGGAACTGTATGTGAGAATCCAAACACCTGAATCTGTCAGACCAGGCTTTAAACAAATCTTATCCTCCAGGTCCCCAGTACAAGGTCTGTGTAATGTACATTGGAGCTCATGTGTTAATAAAGCAGGTGATTGTCCAGACAATACACAGTAAGGAAGTGTGTATGCTGCTGTGTGTCTGATCCTGCCTCTTGCACGATCTACCCAGGTAGCATCCTTTGCCTAAACCAAACATAGTATTTCAAGTAGTAACCATGTCTCTGACATGGACAAGCTCCTGCTGTGTGCTGCATGTGTGAAAGGGCAGCTGCAGACAATGTCTGGACCTGATTCACTGGGCATTGTCTGGAATTCCTACTTATGTCTGTTAGAAGCAGTAGAAGCAGGGATCAGGTGCTCTACTAAAAGTAAGCTGGGCAGACCTGGGGATAGATGTAGGGTTGACACAGGGTTCACATGAAGTGGATGATTTATAGCTTTTGGGAGCCTGAAAGACAAGGGCAGATAAGTATACAAAGGTTCCAGATGTAGCCTGCTCTGTCTGCATGTTTGATTCTCCGACTGGGAAGATAAAAGGGGAGCAGAGCCTACCCATCCCATCCTCTCCACCCTCTGAGCGGAACTCCACAGCAGGGACCAGCACGTCTCTCCACGTCTGTCTTTCCGTCGTTCAGTCTTTCTTTCTCTGTTTCTAATTAGTGCTGTTTGGGCGTCTTTTCAGAAGGTTTCATTGAAGGTTTTTGTCTGTCATAAGATCTTCCTATCTAGGCAATTACATCTCTTTTTTACGTGTCCCAATGGGAGATTTGCCATAGTATAAGTGTCAGGAATTACTGCCTCTTAAATAGAGGTCAAATGTCATAATCACAGCAATCTAAAACTCTGCTCTTGAGAGGTCAGCGACATTTTTGTGCAGATTAATAGGATCTTTTGGCACAAAGAGGATTATGGAAGTCAAAAAATTATGATCTTTCCTGCTTTGCACTACTATGTAAATATAATAATACTTTTGTCTAGTTTAAAGAACTGCTAGGGCTGTGGCCTTAGACACCCTCTATCTTTTAAACTTGTCCTCAAAATAGTTTAAGCTGTAGGTGTTACAGGCAGGAAGAGAAAAAGGGGTTCTGAGGATATGGCGGTTAGATGAGAAGAAAGAGGTGGGTTCATTCAGTTTCCCAGCAAACTTTCCACTTACCAGAAGCTGCATCAGTGGAGACGTCAACAGACTGCCTGTCTCTCTGGATAAGGGGCTCCGTAGGTTGTTTCACAACGCAGCAGTCACTGGGTTGCACAACTACTCTGTATATGAATCTAATCAATGCCTTGTGCAGCTAGGCTTCCAGCTGGATTTCTTTAGAGGAGTTGGGTTTTAGAGGAGATACCAATGGGAATATCACTATCCCTTTTAACTTCATGAGAAACTTTTTCCTTTGTCAGAATCCTGGTCCCGGTATTGATAAAACATCCTGGACTGTTGGACTGTTGCTACTTGCCTATATTCTTTTGGCTATGATTTTTTTTTTTTTAATCTCATGTATTTACATTTACCACCCTTTTGCTGTGAGATGGCCACTGCATTGTTAATTTTTTCCCCCACCTGAACCTTTATATTACCACTGTCTTTCTTTTCTGACCACAGCCACAAATCTGTCCTCAATGGTTTCCTATTTTCTCCTCAACCACAAAAAAGTGTGATATTTACATTGCTGCATCAAGCAAACTTGAAATCCCGTGTAGGCCTTGCATTTTGAAGTTCTGTGTAAGTTTGGTAGGTTGACTGAAGCATTGCTGGAGGTTCCAGTGAAGGTATTTCTTTAAATGGTCAAAGCTTTGGGACAGGTTCCTGGCTCACTTTCAATTGTGTTATTCCACATACACCAAAATCAAGTTGTCCCTTTGATTTTGGTCCCTTTGTTTTGGTCATGCCGCAATCTCCAACCAAAACAGTGCTTGGACTCGAGTCCTGACCAAAATTATTGCAACCATGTGCAACAAATTTGCGATCTTCGAAGATGGGAACGAGGTCTGTGACTACTCGCAGTCAGTTGCCATCTGCAAAGTGACTTGACTGGTGCGTCAAGACGGTGATCAAATGGCAATAAGAGTGGAGTCAGTCTGCTCTTAGTTTGTGATTGATTGGGATCAAGTTGGCAATTACATAATAATACAGCGATTAACTGTGATAAATCGGCATAAATCTATTGTTTACATACACAGAAATTCATATTAAGCAGAAATCCACATTAACTGCTTTCATAGAGAGTCAAGCCAGAGCCTCATAGATTTGAAAGAGATATTCAGAAATTCCTCCATAAATAGTGAGGTAGTTGCTGCAGGATGGCAATTTAACTGCAAAATAACATAGGTGCTCGTCAACCTTGCTTTTATATAGGAATATAACCAGAAAACAACCAGTTGGCATTGCAAAGAGACATGTCGCAGATGCGTTGCGCTCATCAGTGCAGACTGACTCAGATGGATTGCAACATGTTGGCAATCTGTCTCCGTTTATAAATTAGATGACAATTATTTGCAAACTTTCACCAAATCTGTCTGAGCCTGACTGCACTCAGAGTTGGACTGCGATTGTTTGGAGACAAGTTGCCTCCTACCAGGCAAGCTATGCAATCACCTTGTGATTGAGAATGGTCACCCAGAGGTTGAGGGTGTTGCACACTCAGCGTCTGGGCAACCGGTTGGTCGCTGCAGCTACTTGCAATCAGTCACTGATTGTGAAAGAATTCAATGTCATTTTTCCTAGTTGCAAGGAGGCCGCCATCCTACTTTTACTCTAGTGTGATAGAGCCGTTAGATTTGATCTGTTTATTTATTCATCAGAGTTCACATTGTAAACGAAATGCATAAAATGAAGAGTTGGAAATTTCAGCAGAGGACTAGAAATCAGATGGCAAATACACACCTCAGGTTAACACACTTTAAATGGTTAATGGCAGCATATATAAGTGTATTCACTTTGATAGTCCATATCTGATTAGTGAGTTTATGTGATATGTGTGTATGTGTACACAGTGGTCTGCTTTTAAAGGAAATTCTGTGGAAGCTGTTAAAACAGCCATCTCCTCCCATCAGAAATCAGTGTCTCCATCTGCAAGACTTGTTCTTCTTTAGATTGACTTAATGGGGATACAAAATTTCGACATCTATCGTGAGAGGTGTTGCAACTGTTTCGTGTCACTTTGACTCATATTAGCATTAATCCTTAAAATGCCAGAGCTTTATGTGCTAGGTTTCTGTGGGAAAGAGAATGACGTTTTACACAGGTTATACCTGCTCCTGGATCTGTGTTTGACCAGTCAGCAATCTTTTAGTTTCTTGTTTCTGTGCTTTAAACACAGCTAAAGTTTTTGATTTTACTTCAAAGTTCCAGCAGTTTACATGTGCTATTCGTTGGTCAGTCAGAAATTATTCACAGCTGATCTCTACTGTTACACCGACAACCCCCTTTTACTAATAAAACTTAAACTGACTTACTGTCAATGTCTTATGTTGTATTTGAAATAAGTGAGTTGTTCATACTTAAAAATCTTATAGAAGAGCATGTCTGCAAACTCATGCAGATGCAAAGACTTAAGTCTCTGCTAGGAAGTCCTGTGCTAGTCAAGTCCACTGACAGGAGTTTACAAAGTTTAAAAAGTGCAGGACTTCACCTCTCACTCTTAACAAAACACTTTTTGTGTTTCTTTTCCTTCTCTGTTCTCTGCATGTCTTAATCAAACACTAGTGGAATGTTTTTATAGACGGCCTGGAAGATTACACAATACCTAACATCAACTCAGTCCTACTATTTCATGTATCAAGATAGTGGACACCCATGGGAAGAGGATCATGGCATCATAAAATTAAGAGTATCTGGACTTTTTCTGGTATAAGACTATATGACTGTACGACCTTCTGTTTTTTTTTTTAATTGTTCTGTTTTGTGCTCTCCTTTCCCCTTCTCTCCTCTGCATCTGTCAGATGTGGAGCAGATGGCTATAGACTGGCTGACTGGAAACTTCTACTTTGTGGATGACGTGGATGACCGAGTGTTTGTCTGCAACAAGAATGGCAAGACTTGTGTGACCCTGCTGGACCAAGAGCTGCACAGCCCCAAAGGCATCGCCCTCGACCCAGCAATGGGGTCTGTATTTACCTCCAGGCTACTTGACTTAAGATTGCCCTCAGTGCTGTTTTAGCACTGCTTTAGAGGAAAATGCTTTCTTATGATCAGGCAACATGCTGACCAAGCAGGAAGGGAAAATCTAAGCACTTTGTCAAGACACAGACCTAGACAGATACTTCTTTCCGACATAAATACTTCCATGTTGGTTGTTTCAGGTTCCTGATACTGGCAATCTGCTATCTGGTGTAGTTCCTTTTTAAAGTATCATTTCTCTTTTTTTGAATGTCTTGCAAATCATTTTACTCAATTCCTATGTCCAATGCAGTTTTCTCAGTTGTGGTCAACTAAGTTTGTCTAGTACATTTAATTTTCTGTAAAACCCTCCATAATTTAAATTTTCCCGTCCTCTTCCTCCTGTTTTCTTGCCACAGTAAAGTGTTCTTCACAGACTATGGGTCTACACCGAGGGTGGAGCGCTGTGACATGGATGGGCAAAACCGTACCAAGCTGGTAGACAGTAAGATTGTCTTCCCCCATGGTATCACTCTGGATCTGGTGAACCGGTTGGTGTACTGGGCTGATGCCTACCTGGATTACATCGAAGTGGTCGACTATGAGGGCAAGAATCGGCACACCATCATCCAGGGTCTGATGGTGAGGATTTGAGGATGGTTGGATTGGTGTAAACATAAATACACCTAATCCCACGCAAATACACTCAAGAATAAAGACTTGGACATCCTTCTTAAAATGCTGAACTTTATCAAACGACAATAGGCTTGATCGGCTGTGTACTACTCATCCCATCGATAACAGAAAACATCTGTTTTGCATATCTGTATCCTCTCTGATTTAATCTTATGTTTATAGACAGAGCTCTTTTCCAGTTGTCTCCTGTGCATCTAGGCAAAGAGTGTATGCCTCTACTGGGGATAAGTCCTTTTTATTGCCTTGATTGATATTACTTAAAGAGTGTGTGATTTTTCTGGCTAGTGCCTCGCTAAACATATTAGTCTAGCCCTAGCGGAGCTTGGCTCTAACTTATAGGGGAGTAATGATCTTAATGAAATCAGGACTGTGGTGGTGGCGTGTGTTTGTGTGAGAGGTGGAGGGAGGTAATATGATCTCAACCCATACATCTTTCTGACAGTAGAGGAGAGCTGCACAGACTAGACCATTATAAAAGTAAAACCTCTCTCTGCTTAACAGCAGATGGGGAGTGGAGCCATTGTGCTGCCCTGTGCCAAGTTTATTCAGACACTCGCTCTTTATCTCTCTGTCTGTCTGTGTTTCTCTATCTTTCTCTGTCTTCCAGAGATTTCTTTACATTTTTACAACCCATATTTTATACTGATGAATTATGTGTTCGAAAAGTTTAATTAGGTTGGACACAAACAATATCTCATAAAGTATTAGTCATGTACTTTGAGCAAACCTTGTTGCTAAGAATGTCAGGATATTATATCTAACATGTTTTTCTTCTTAAACTTGTTTCAGATTGAGCATCTGTATGGGCTGACTGTATTTGAGAACTATCTCTATGCTAGAAACTCAGATGAAGGCAACCTTAACTCCAAAACGAGCGTGATTCGAGTAAACCGCTTCAACAGCTCCGAATTCCAGGTGGTGACCCGGTTAGACCGGGGAGCCGCACTGCATGTGTACCATCAGAGATGCCAACCTCAAGGTGCACAACATGGCTTGTAGCCTCACTGTAATCATATCCTCTAATCCGTGTCCACAATTAA
The DNA here is from genome assembly GCA_015106735.1 of Paratilapia polleni. Lineage (NCBI taxonomy): Eukaryota > Metazoa > Chordata > Actinopteri > Cichliformes > Cichlidae > Paratilapia > Paratilapia polleni. Next base: position 10,279 of record VUQI01004955.1, on the reverse strand, counting down.
CAGATGCTAGAAGTCAAATTTATTTGAATATGATCATTACGTAACAGTTGTTTCTGCGCACTTGTTTCCCTGTGCAGTGCGTAGTCATGCATGTGCTTTGGATCAGTTTGGAAAGGCTGGAGGTTGCTCTGACATATGTCTGCTGAGCAACAGCCACAAGACCCGTACCTGCCGCTGTCGCTCTGGCTTCAGCCTCGGTAGTGATGGCAAATCCTGCAAGAGTGAGTAAAAAGTTGATTTGACAAAGATGAACACCTTCCCATTAGCTGTAACATTGATGCTTCATGATGGCAATGAAGTAATAGTGGTTTCAAAATCCATGACAGAATAATTATTCACTGACAATACTTTTTCTTCCCCCCTTCCATCACCCTCTGCAGAACCAGACCACGAGTTGTTCTTGGTGTATGGCAAGGGTCGTCCTGGAGTCATCAGGGGCATGGACATGAATGCTAAAGTGCCCGATGAGTACATGATTCCAATCGAGAACCTAATGAACCCCCGAGCTTTGGATTTCCACGCCGCCAGTGAATTCATATACTTTGCTGATGCCACCAGCTACATTATTGGCCGACAGAAGATAGATGGCACAGTTAGAGACATCATACTAAAGGAAGGTAAGAATGAACATTCAGGCTACTGAAAAGAATTTAGGGATGCAAATAATTCAGTCACATTATTCCACATCAAATTCTCTTTATTTTGGTGGATTGGCCAACCCGTAGCTCCTTTTCACACTGGCTACTTCTGCTTATCTCAGGTATCCACACAGTAGAGGGGATAGCAGTAGACTGGATGGGAAATAATCTCTACTGGACAGATGATGGGCCTAAGAAGACTATCAGTGTTGCCAGGCTGGAGAAGGCTTCACAGACCCGCAAGACTCTCATTGAGGGAAAGATGAGCCACCCTCGAGCCATTGTTGTGGACCCTCAGCATGGGTGAGACACTTCGAGGGAAGGGTGTTGTTAATTTAATGAATATTCTTTTCCTCATAATTGTTTGGATGCAGCAGCATTCAGTTTTGAGAGAGTGTGGTTTGAGTAACTTGCAGCTGTGTGGGCTGCTTGCACTGTAGATTTTTGTTTAACTCGCCAGTCACATTTGTGTGTGTGGGAGCTGGCATGTTTTCAAGAGAGTTTTTGGATACTCCCTCCTTTGTTTTGATGTGGGATGTTTCATCAAAGAGCATCATAGCTTAAAGCTATGTTTAAGAGGGCTCCAGTTCTTCAGTGCAGCTTCAGAAATGTCTTACCTCAAACACCTTTTGAATGTGGTAATACTTCTTCTTGTCTCCCAGATGGATGTACTGGACTGACTGGGAGGAGGATCCCACAGAGAGCAACAGAGGGAAGATCAAGAAAGCTTGGATGGATGGTTCGCATCACCAAGTGTTCCTGACTAGCAAAACAGTTCTGTGGCCCAACGGCTTGAGTCTGGACATTCCCCAGGGAATCCTGTACTGGGTGGATGCTTACTATGACCGCATTGAGATGGTTTATCTAAACACCACAGAGCGAAAGGTCGGTGATGCTCTGAGAAAGGTTGTTGTTTGATTACAGTTTTGTCCTGCTGGAATTTGAGATGTCATCCCTCTCTGTTTCTTGATTTAACAGGTGGTGTATGAGGGGCAGGAGCTTAACCATGCCTTTGGCTTATGTCACTACAAACAATTTCTGTTTTGGAATGAGTACCGTGGTGGTAGCATCTACAAACTGGACCAAGTCACTAAGACGGTCACTTTACTCCGCAATGAGAGACCACCTATATTTGAGATCAGAGTGTATGATGCACACCAGCAGCAAGGTGTGTCCTTTTTCTACTCATTTTTTTTTTTCCACATTACTGTTAAGTAAAATTGATTATTGATATAATGACACTGTTTTGCCTCTCTTCCTGGTTTGTCTTTATATGTAGGATCCAATGCGTGTCGAGTTAACAATGGCGGCTGTAGCAGTCTGTGCCTCGCTATTCCTAATGGCAGATCCTGCGGCTGTGCTGATGATCAGATCCTCGATGGCGACAATGTCACCTGCAGAGGTACTTAGTTGCTTTACCAGTAGAAGAGGTTTCACCACACATCAGTGATATCACTTGGCAGGACAGGAGATGAAAAATCCATGCTGTACTTTCA
>VUQI01004949.1:38633-49032 GCA_015106735.1 Paratilapia polleni | reverse complement strand
AATGTCAAATTTAGATTCATCACTCCATAAGATCTGTTGCCACTGATTTTCAGTCCAGTTCTTGTGTAATTTGGCATACCTCAGTCTTTTCTCCTTGTTTCCCTTCCTTAAGAATGGCTTTTTCTTGACTGCCACCCTTCCACTGAGACCATTTCTGATGAGGCTTTGGTGAAGAGTAGATGGATCAACTGAAGGGCCAGATACATCTCTCAGGTCCTGTGTCGGGGCTCTGATGGATTTCTCCCTATTTCTTAAGGACATGACTTTCAGATACTGTTCATTTGCTGTAGATAGTTTTTTAGGCCTGCTACTTCTTCTTTTGTCCTCCGCTTGTCCAGTTTCCTCAAATTTTTTAAGGACACACTGCACACCATGCTGAGACATGCCAAGTTTTCAGCTAATAGCTCAATATTGCTCAAGACCACTTTAAAATGTATAAGAAAGTCTGGCTCCTTGGAAGCAAAATATAAAGAAATGAGGGGTGGCTCAAGACTTTTGGGAAGTACTGAAAATACATAGTATACATGGAGTATGTATCAGTTACAAAGCTGCTGCAGTGGCAAGTCTCTCTTTAATTGTAGGTATTTGTTTCATACCAGACTTTTAATGTACACAGATAATACAAACATAAAATGGACTTTTAATATTAAAGTTCTACAGAGTGGAAATAGTTCATGATTTTTGTCCCAAACTGGAAAAATTGTGTAATGCTTAAAAAATACTATTGGGTGGCACCACTGTAGGTTACTTGATTGAGCAGGCGACCCACATGCAGAAAGGTTGCAGGGGGCTGGATTTGATTCTGCCCTGGACCATTTCTTGCATGTCATTCCCCCTTGCTCTTTCCCTATTTTTCTGTCTGCTCTCCACTGCCCTGTCAAATAAAGGCTGAAAAATGCCACAAAATTAATAAAAAAAATACTATTGTACATTGGAACTAATAATAATATTGGCACCAGATTGGTAACGTAATTAGGTAATGAGGATCTTTCTGAAGTAAAGATGAGAAGGGGTTCACCACTCTGTGACAAACTGTGCAGTTTAACAATTTGAGGAAAATATTTGTCAATGCAAAATTGCAAAGAACTTGGTGAGTTCAGCGTGTATACATATTATCATTAGAAGATTTAGAGAATCTTGAGAATCTGTTGACACTGACACCACGTTTTCTGGACTAAAAAAGAGAGGGAGGTTCCAGTTCACAGTTCAAAAGCCAGCATCTGTGATAGAAAGGCGGTGCATTAGTCCACAAGGCATGGGTAACATTTGTGAAGGCCCCATTAATGCTAAACACTATACACAGGTTTTTGATGCTGCCATACAGATAATGTCTTTTTCAGAGAAAGCCTTGCAGGACCAATGCCAGACTACATTCTGCACACTAAAAGAGGGCGAGTGCTGTGACCCACTGAAAACATCTGGCACATTATGAACAAAATGGAACTCTGAACTATTGAGCAGCTGAAATCCAATTTCAAGCAAGAATGCTTGAAAACATGTTGCTTTTATAACAGCAACTACTGATCTCCTCACCTCACTTCACAAACACTTACAGAGTGATGCTTAAAAAAGAGTAATAAACATTTATCCATCCCGGCTTTTTTGAAATTTATTGCAGGTTCAAATTAATTCTGACCTTAAACTGGAAATATCAACATTATTGTCAATTTTTCTTTTGTTAACTTCAAACTTATTACTTACCTTATGTTTTGATATAGATAATATTGCAGATAAAATGACATTACAACAATAAAAATACATTATTAAAATATATTAAGTGCATCATTATACCACCGCAGTGCATAAATAAATGGACTTAGCAATCATTTCTAGATGGCCACAGTTGGGGATTATTCAATTCTTTAACTAAAGTAAATATGACAGCATGGCTGATATTCAGTGGTGCACTTTAAATCAAGCATGCTTATTATGGTTCAGCGCTTATTGCTTGGAGATTGCTTTAAATAACTTGTCTGCTTGTTAAACTGCCCTTTTACTTGCTTTGTCTGCAAGCTTTAATTGTAGAGTGTATATTTAAATATGTTCTAACAAACATATTTAAATATTCTACCTGTGCTCTATTTCAACAAAGGCAATGTAGGGGGTGCTAAATTGACCATGTGTAGAAGTTCAGCAGGATACCTAACTCTCTGCATAACATACACTGCAATTATCTTGTAATGGGAATCTAAGAGGGAGTTAGTATGCACATCACAGACATTAAACTAGAGTGAAAAGAGAGAAGGAAGGAGGACGGAGCATGGAGACTTACAGTACAATTCCAGTCTAGTATTGTGGGTCACTTAGTATGGAGCGCCAGTGTGCAGCTGAGGGTCATTCTAAGGTTTCACGTCAGAAATCCTCTGGTCACAAGCACATGTAAAAAGCTTATTAAAAGCTTTACACTTCAGTAATTCTGATGTGCATGCTTTATGCTCTGCTGCTGAGTCACTTGCTGATGACCCTGCATTTACCTCAAGTCTGAGGTGAGTAAAACTGGTGAGCCTGGGGAATATAGTTTGTTAAAAATGTCCTTTTTGAGCTTTAATAATCTCATCAAGCTCACAAACAGGAATTGAGGGAATATTCATGCAGTCATCTTCTGCAGTGGCCATGTGAACTTGCAGTCCACAGGTAATGTTACAGTCTCAAAGCCTGCTAAGGAGTTATTGCTGTAGTGGAGTGACAAGGGCAGCAAAGCATTCTGGTCCCTCGATCTGTGTCACATGCTGGAGTTACAGTGCTCATGTGTGCACAAATGCATTTGTGTGTGGGTATTATTCGCTGTGACACTCAGTGTCTTTATGTGTTTGGAAGCAGATTATAGCTCCACAGTCTCAGTGATGGCATTTGAGGTTCCTTTCCTCTGAGAGCTTCGCTGCACTCTATATGATCTCATCTCTTGCCAAATGTCAGCCTTCAAAACCATATAAACAGTCGATGAATCACTATCTCATTTTAGGAGGCAGAATGAGTTGATCCATGACTGTTTTGTCAGGGAAACCTGTAACTTTTTTGGGAAATACAACTATTTGTACTATAAGTGGAACTTACAGGCACAAAACGCTCACCAGTCAAATGTGATGCCTGCCCACTGGAAAAAAATAAAGAGGGTATTAACAAGCTTCAGCCACTAGGGGGCCTTTAAAATGTAACCTTACATTCATAGTTTTATATGTTCTACTATAATAATATAATAACATAGTTTATGTAGACACAATCCACTGTTTGGTTATATGGATCATTAAAAAAAAAACATGTTTTCTAGATACAAAAGATTCACAAAAAAACTGTTTACACAATTCAGAGGTGTTGAGTTTGTTCTAGAAAAATAACCCTATGAGTGATTTAGGTGCACTACACAAATCCCTGAACTTAGCATCTTCTGTGATTCTCATACAAAAAAACCTCTTATGTCTACTGTTGATCCTTTAGATATCTGGCAAATATTTGCTTAATATTAACCAATACCTCAAAAATGCTCATGTAGGTAATAATAGTATTGAGTATGTAAGTCAGAAGAGCATTATAGTTACTTAAAACAATGGCACAAAGGCACAAAGACAGCCAACAGAATTTCTGATCCTGCCACTGTTCTGATACCAAACTCTTGTGACTCTGAATTTGCTCGATAAAAACACAGTGACGTCTGTGTGTTCAGGAAGGCAGCAGGTGCGTCATATGCACTTACCTAAGAGAAAACTGCTTTTGCACCTGCGACACTCACCAGTCAGTATGTCCTCAGTGATCCATATATTGACCTAAGCCTTCCTATGTGTCCTCCTGGTAACAGAGGAAATATCCTACTCCTGTTGACTTTACTCTTTGAAATGATTCTCCCAGGGAAGCTTTTCCATTTGGGACCACTTGTACAGTAAACTACTCTCGATACTTGCCACCAAAAATTATGGCTGCTTCTTTTGCAAGTCACCAACAAAGTGTGTCACATTTCAAGGCTCATTTAAAAACAGAACAGAGCCAAGACAGCCTTCTTTTCCCCTAGAATTACTTTGATGGGAGACTGTTTAAATAATCCACTTCCCTCACATCTGACTGCTCAAGGAGTTCAGAACATATGTAAAGGTGCAAAATTATGCTTTAATCTGGCTGCTTACTCAAGGGTATGACCTTTGCAAAAACATATTTGCATAAAAAATGGAGAGCATGATGCTGTAGGGAAGTTATTTTTTGAGTAGAATCATCTAAGATTAGCAAGAGGTTGCACACCGGTGAGAAAGATGCTTCTCAATCTCTGGAATACAATTAGTCAAATCGTTTAGGGGTGTAATTGCTTCATGTGTCAAAGTATTGAAAAGGCTAAAATACTACAGACCTCAGAGTATTGGATTAAAGCTCCTGTCTAATCCCACAATATTTTTTTGTCTAGCTCCTAAAAAGAGCAAAATATCTGTCGCTGCTGTTGTTTAGTCGGCAGTTGCTCACCTTACTTCCTTTCAAACATATACTGTCTTGCGTTAGTCAGTGACGAGGTGGAGGTGAAGCCTCTGCCTACTCAGCATGACTAATTGCCCATAAGTGGCTATTCCAGCGTTGGAAACAAAGCATCACAAACAGCAAACAAATACTGTGAGTCACTCTGTGCATTGTGGTTATGCACCATGTGGATTAAAGGGAAGAAAATGTATTTAATCTTATAAAGATAAGAAAAATGTGATCTTATTTAACATCTGATATTTTTACAGTTGACAAATAGATAAATGGATTTGGCATTTTTGTAGTTGATGAATGCATTTTTAGAAATCCTCGGAGTGACGGAAGGGAGTCATTTCCCCTGTTACAGCTAATAAAGCACTAATTGTCCTCTGGGTTGAGACGTGAGTTATGAGAGGGAGCTGAGGTAAATCACTTTCGTAATGGAAAACAACAGCCTTCCCTTCTGGTTATACTATACACAACCCAACCATAGGTGTTAGCACTGATGGAGCGAGTAGTTAAAATACCTTCAGAGGAGATGCTCATTAAGGCTGATTTGGAAGACAGGTTAGCAGAAATGCAATACAAGTGAATGTGGCAGGTTGTGGAAAGTAAGGTTTCTTGGAGGTTTTATGATGCACATGGCAAAATGATTTAGATTAGAACTCTGTCCCTTTTAGCCTCCACTAACCCCAGACTAATTCTTTTTCCTTCTACTGTTTAGAAACCACAACATATTGACAGTCTAGTCAGTCTCCTTCCAGACTCTATTAGTCACACAGCACAGAAGCCTGCTAACTCCCCTCCTTTCCTGTGTTTATTTCACAAATGTGCATGAGTGAGAGTAAATTTGCCAGCCACTCCACTTCCCGGTTTGCTTGCCAGCAGTTTTTTCCAGCCAAGTTTAGCCACAGCTGTTTACAAAGGAGGTGCTTCTGTTGCTATAGCCCACCAGCCCTGGGTCATAGGTTGGCAACACTTATTAATGCATACAGTACATGTAACGCAGGCAAATCAGCTTCAGCCCAGCTCATGATTATTTCAGCAATCATGTGCCCGGAATGACGATGAAATGTAAATTAATCAATTACGCAGCTTCAGCTCATTTTGTGTTTTAGCCCAGAGATACAAAAGTTTCCACAAATCCATGCTATGTTATGCAAAACATAACAAATTAAAAAGGCACTAATAGCTTTTACTTTTAGACAATTGCTTTCCTCGCTTTCCCCCAGGTTTTATTTCAGTTTATTTCATTTTAGTGGTTTTGCATTCCACAACACTAATGTCTTGGTTTCCTCTCACCACTCAGATCAACAAAGCTCTGATAGACAGACTATATCATGAATTGGTCTATAAATAACACTACTGACATTTTGCACACATTACATCTCATCCACATTTTGATTTTTGCCCTCACTTTCAGAAGCATTCTCAGTAAAGGGGAAGGAGAACAAGAATAGACAGTATGGGTGAACTGTGACACACTGTAACAGTAGGGTGTAGGGTAGAAATCACAGGAGCCTGATGGGATGTGGCAGAATTCTCCATGGTGGCAGACTACTGAGCTCTACTGTGTAACAAAATGGGAGTGGAATATAAAAAAAGATTTTTTTTTTTTAATTTTTGAAAATGTTATTGCAAAATTAATGTTTACTGACTGTAGTCCAATCATAAGCAACAAGTGGCTGAATTTGTCTTTATTTTACTTTCTGTGATGGGCTTAGATGAAGCATTGACCAGGTAAAGACTCCAGGTGTACTGGACGTGTGGTGCAGGAATGTTACAGTCGTGACACACAGTACTGACCTGAATCTGCAGAGGAATGAGAGTCAGTGATGCCATCTTACCAAAAACCAAGAGTAATGCCACCTCTTTCATACAGAAACAGAAATCATACACATGCGGCTTGTGACAAGAAACACAACTTGAGGGACCCTTTATGATGTCGCTGTTGTGTTTACTGCCTAAAAACCTAGTTAGTTTCCACATGTGTGAAACCTAATAATAATAATTAGGATATATTGAGTGCAGTACATGTAGCACACTAGCATGAAAACATGTAGGCACATCAATACCAGAAAACATTTAGAGTGCCACACTGAAGGTCTGCTGAGGTCATGCTCAAAAACTCTGGAGAGCCAGTCTGTTTGTTGCTGATTATCAAGGACAAAATTTACAAGTATCAAACAGAATATAGAATATAGAAGACCACCATATTAGTTTTTAAATGCCTGAAGACTTGTAAGCTTCCGAGTATTATAACTTCTCTCAACACTATACCCAGAAAAAACACTGTTCTTTATGGATCCATATTTACCTAATAAAGATGCACAGTGATGCTGCGTTCTGATTATATATGTCTAATATGCAGTCTACAGTCTGTAGTGCTTCATGCATGAGTGTGCAGCTGGAGAGGCTACTGGAGCAGTGTGCATGTAAAAACGAGCCCATCCACACCTTGCCTGGTCTGCTCTCTCCTCTCCTCAAAGGCTTCAGCACTCTGTGGCATTGTGTGAATCCAACTTCTTGGCGCCATGGTAACCAGAGCCAGAGAGAGGATGGGATATAAATGAGAGAAAGTGAGAGGGCATGACCTGAACATCAGACAGTCTCTCATGATGCTGTGTTTAGTATTCTGGTTGAATGAGCAGTGTTCACTGTACAACGATAATAAGAGGACAATTTGGGTTTAATTATCACCTTCCTACTTACTTCATTGCTTTAATAAGATACAACACTGATAATAGTATGACCATGTTTTTATGAATCTTATGATCCACCCTTGGCTCCTTTTACAAGATGTAGCTCATGCAGAGCTACCCTGCAGCAAATTTCTGGGATTTACTTTTGTTTACCCCTGAGCTGCTGTCCCCACATTCTTGCTTTGAGGTGATGGACAAGATTAGTTAATTTTCTCAATTGTGCTGCATTATTACTTTTTGTTATCAAACAAGCAAAATGGATGATATGCAAGTAACAGTAAAAAAAAAAAAAAAGCCCACGTGCACAGCTAAAATAGATGAGATAGATAAAATTGTAGATGTTTGCCTGTTGCTTGTCTTGCAGATGCACAAAGAAATTCTCAACTCTGTTTAAGGTGACTGAACCTGAGTTGTTTAAATCAACTAAATTCACACTGTACAGTGGTTTGTGGGTTTTCATGGAGAGTGGAAGCTAGCTTTCCTTTCATCAGGATGCTTAATCTCCAAGGTGATGCTCTCAGATGTTGCACTTGTGCCAATAGGCTTAATATAAAAGACCACCGTTTAATCAAAAAAAGACATTCCATTAAAGTGACCTTCGAGAAAATTATTTTTCAGGTATTACCACTTCAAATGTGTCACTAAAAGCTGCTTACTTCAGAACAGGCCTATAATTTCAGTTAATATGGAGTTTTCCATAATCAATATTTTTTTTTAAATGGAAAAGTAACATGTTAAGGTAGATCTTTTTTTCCTATGTCATAATAGTGGTGGATTCTCCTATTGAACATGGCCAAAGTTTCAAATTACGAGGTCAGCACATGTACAAGTAAGCCAAAAGCCGTGAGCCAAAAGCTCTAAATGCTCGTTTCAGTGACTCATGCAAAGCTACTCTAGTAGACTCCAAGAATGGAGAAAGGAGTTGAAAACAAGCAAAAGAGGTCCTCTAATGTGTGTCATATGCTTAGGGGTTGGCATGAGGTGGGTAATGAATCAAAAATATGATTTGAATGGATCTAAAAAGCATCTTCCTCCTGTTTCTCAAAGGTTATGAATTTGTTCCTCTTAAAACTTGTCATGTCTGATATATTCTGACTGCAGGAATTTGACAGCAAAATATAACGTGGCAGCCATAGCGACTGTTTAACATTGTCGTGTTTTAGAGTGGATTTCTCCTTTAGCCTGTCTGTCAGGGAAGAAAAAAAGAAACCTGAGGAAAAAAAAACAACTTTTACCTGAAAATAAATGTCAGTGCACACATTTACCTGTCAAAATGGTTGCTTATACTAAAGCTTCAAAAATCCACTTTAAATTAATCACAATGTAAAAAGATGCTTTTGAGTGTCATTTTGTTTTGATGCTGTTTCAAACTCCAACTGGCCTATTTTCCTGCTTTATGGCCTAATATCAAAGAGTTTTCTACTATTTTAAATCCACACAAGACATTTGTGTTTATGTGTTACATTTGAGATGTCATGTCTCCACAGCCCCCAGCCACAGTGACGTATCATTTAATTGATTATCCACACGATGAACATTTTCTGTTCCAGAGAGCTTTGATGTCTAAATTGATTTTTATTTATGATAATCTGAAGAAGGATCAAAAGAAGTGCATTTGGAATAAAGCATCCCCCCCCCAAATGTTCAGTAAGGGAAACAATGGCTCTGATTACTGAGTCCAGTTTTATTTATAGAGAAATACCATGGAGAGATGGTACAGGTGTGAGATTAAAGACAAAATGTCTCGCTAACTAATGATAGTCTATTTAAGATTAACTCTTAGTCAACACGCTAATCCTCAAACAGATAAAATAAAAGGAAAGTGAAATGTAAGATCCAGACTATAATCAGTCTTTGTTCAATGACAAACACACAAATTGCAGCACAGCTGTGTTGTTTTTCCTAAGCGTCCTCTTTGGCTTCCTCTGCTGTTTCCACATGATAGCACTGAAAGCCTCGCTGCTATTCTCTCCCTCGCACCTTTCACATAGCTGTTACCAAAGCAGCAGCACAGAAAAAAAAGGAGGACAATGTGCTGTAGAGGAGTATTGATTTTGCAAACAGACCTTTAAGGTTGTTCAGTCGTACGGGGAGCTGATGGAAGGAATATGAGTTTCATTCTCTTGTTTCGTGAGGTTATACTCACATGGCCCTGCACTAATTACACACACACAGAGTCCATTCATTAGCATCCTACACATAAGAGTCCTCTTTATGACTAACATATCTGCACACAGCAGCACAAAAACATGCTGCATTTGGTGCATGCATAAGTGGAGGCTAAATGGAGGCATGAAGCAAACAAGTTTCACCCTGATAAACAAAGAGGCTCATTTACCGCTGTGTCAATGGCTCATCTCATCTGAAAACAACTTACACCTTTTGCTAGCTCAGAATGGGCCTTTGGGAGGTGAAAAAACATCACAACACACAAAGTAAAGTCAGTGTTACCTTATTTGACAGAAATCCCTGTGTTGCCTGTTATTTTTAATAATATACATTATGCTGGAGAAAACAACCAATTAACAAACCTGGTTTTAAAAATATTACAAGGCCGGGGATTTTCCTTTAGCTCTGGTAGGAACCTGTTTGAGGGTGACAACAATTCCTCTAAGCAGACAAGACCTTGCAAGCAGTGGTTAGCACTGTCACCTCAAAGAAAGAGGGGTCTGGATTCCTTCTGCGTGGAGTTTGCGTGAGTTTTCTCCAGGTGCTCCAATTTCCAAAGACATGCTAGGCTAAGTGTTGATTCTAAATTGACCATAAGTGTGGATGTGAATGGTTGTTTGTTTTTCTGTGTTAGCCCTTTAATGGCTTGGCGACCTGCCCAGGGTGCAATCCCACCCACTGCCAGCTGGGATACGCTCCAGCCTCCCCATATCTAGCGTTAGCTTTGGTTTACCTTTTTTCACTGAGACCTAAAACACTGGGAAAAACACTTCATTTTCTTACAAAGAGAAAGAAATATACAGCTAGAGCCTACAAAGGGTTAGTTCAGCTTAGAATAAATAAGGCAAACAGGAGGAAACAGCTAATATGACTATGTCCAAAGGCAACAAACTCTACTCTGGAAAACTCAGACAGTCCCTGCCCATGGCTAAGAAATTGTTTGGCACATCACCCCTTGACCCCTAAAACCACATCTTCTCCGTTTTAAATACTGCTTTTTATACAGATTATAGAGGCCACATGTATCATAGCTTTATAAGTGCTGGTAGGCTGACTTTTTTTTTTTTTTTTTTTTTTTTTTTTTTAGGCAGGAC
>VUQI01004949.1:26205-38613 GCA_015106735.1 Paratilapia polleni | reverse complement strand
TTTTAAATTTCTTTTTTCTTTTTTTTTTTTTTTTTTTTTTTTTTTGATAATAGGACAGAGCAAGGTAAAGCTGTTTCATTTTGTTCCCACTCTTTATGCTCTGCTCAGCTAACTGCCTCCTGAAAGAGGTGCAAATCTATGTAATTCTTGGAAACAAAGCAAGTAAGTATACATCCCAAAATATAAAGAATTCATATAACTGTTATAGTACTAAATCACCCATTACAGTGAAATCGTTTTAACTTGGCCTACCTCTAGCCTCACTATATCAGTTTTTACATTTCAGCAGAAGAAATACTCATTCTGAAAATGGTTCACAGCTAGGTCCCCACAGAAAGACATGTTGCTGTTGACTGTTGACTATATTCACTTCCATTATATTTGGTTATAGGGCAATATTTTGAATCTCAAAACCTGGACAATAAAGTAACTTGGATGGTTTTAGCTGCAATAATCCAAAGCATCTATTACTTTATGAGTCACGTCTCTTAATCCAGATGTTGTTACCTAAGTCACATTTCCTGTTTTCACTCATCTGTCATCCTGCTGCCAGACAGTTTGGTTTCTTACCATCACTCACACGAAAACACATTTCTGCAAGTATTTATATCACAAATTACCTGTCTTCACATCTCTGGTTAGAGACACAGGGACACTTTGAGTGGAAAACAAGTGTTTTTTTTTTTTTTCACAAGGTCAAAGGGTGCTCCCCATTGAGCCCCATCCTCAGACACACTGACAGCAGCTCAAAGCAGAGCTGCTGATGAATGACACTTTCCATAGAGAGGCAGGAGGGGGGAAATGGAAGTGGTTCTGCATATCAATTTTATATAGTTAACTTTGTGAGATGTTTTAAAATAGTTACTTACTACTAACAGAGCTTTGGAGAATCAAATTACTCTTGCTTAATGACTTTGGCCACATTGTGGTTTATTTGATTTAAACTTGTAACCTCTGCAACATGATTTCATACAAAAAGTCACCTGCTGTTTCAAACTAAAGCACAAACTCTGATTCCCATTAGGAATGACAGTGGAATTAATTACCCAGTTTGTCCAGCAACATGACTGGCATGTTTGTTGGCTATAGTAGACTTTAGAAGATTGACTGTCAAAGCAGCCCCGGCTGCTTTTCACCCGTCTCTTCCCTTTCCTCCTGACTAAACATCCCGTTCATCGATTCACATCATTAGCTTGCTGCTGTCTAGCCAGTGGTCTCGCTGAACCTCCTGGGAGAGGGTTGCAACAACAGCTCTTACACAGCGTATCTCAGAAAATAAGGGAAGGGAGCTGGAATTCAAAGCTGGGGATGAAGATAAATAACTGTGTTTCATTCTTACCACTTAAGCTGTGACTCACTGAGAAATACTCTCACAACCTTTTTCAAGTTTGCTTGAGTGAGAAGCGAAATCTTTCACTGATATGCCAAGTGGTGTAAGTGGTATATGGGCTTGACTTGGACTGGGAATGAAATTTATTTGATTTCCATAATTTTCACAGCACTGCATGTCCTAGTGAGAGGCATTTCCTCTGTGACTGAGAGCCTGAGGCTTGAAGACTTTAAACAGGATTCATTCTCTTTCTTGCTCCTTCTCATTTTTTCCATCCTGTTATACACCTTGACAGAGGGTGTCTACTTGTCCCATCAGGACATGCGTTCTTTATGGCATTCTGGGTTTTACAGGCTAATAAATTCTCACAGAGGTGTGCTAAACCCCTTAAAATGCTTGCCAACTAATTTAAAACATACCTTTAAAAATTAAAACACTAAGTTCCTTTCTCTGTTTTTAGCTGTTTCATTTTCAAATGATCCAAAAAAAAAAAAAGCTTCCAAAACCAGAAAAAAATTTATCATGTTTTTTTTTATCCACATCAGACAGTTGTGATTATATCTGGTTTGCCAGTTTTTAGTAAACAGTCTGTAGGCTGAAAGATGGATTGACAGTGTCTGTAGCTCCTGTATATTTCACTGAAAAGTCTACTGAGGAGTAATTACTATAATTCCTAAAAGGCTCACTGAAGTGTTTGGATCAATGAGAAACTTTATAAACAGTCACAGTGCATATATGTTCTGAAAGCACAAGGAATGAGATTCATCTACCGAGCCAGGAGACAAATTCGCTGCATAATGCAGCATTTCTTCAAGGCATTCAAGAAGCAAACCACCAATTTTTTATGAGTTATGTACAGAGGTTTAACAACACAAGTTTCCTCTCTGCTGTTTTTTAAACACACACCCACACCCACACACACACACACACACACTCTTTGAAAGCTTTAGCACTGCAGCCTTAAGTGGAAAATGGCCTTCATACTCCCAGTTGGGTTGGGGTAGCTGGGTAGGGGGAGGCGGTTTTTCAAACTGAGGCCCCTCAAGATGTCTGACATGTTTCTGCAGGACCACAGGCCACTGGCTGGCGCAAAGCTAAGGCTTGTGGTGGGCTGTTTGTCTGTGTGAAGCTGGCATGGCCTCCTGTTCCCCTGCATCTGTTCCCCATTAGCAGAGCCGAGAGTATAAAGCAGGGAGCTGACAGGAGCTGAGGACAGTCTAGTTCCTGCCTGGATCATGGGGTTTACTGTCTGGCTGTGCGTGCTCTGCCTGCAGGCGAGCCTGCTGTCACACGCCTTCGACTGCTCAGGAGCAAGCCAGGGAGAGCCGTGTGTCAGCGGACAGACCGCAGACGGACAGGTAAGAGACGCTCTTCTAATGGATGTGATAGTTAGCAGAGGACAAGGGTGTTCATTATGTATCAGTCATCATCTGTGCTGCCGTGACACTACTGGGGTAAGTGCAGCCTGTTCGAGTCTATTAAATGCTGTTTGCTTGCTGTAAACAACATAACAACTAACCTTTAACTCAAACAAAACCGAAAAGAACCAAAATTATTAGGCTCATGTAAAGTAAGCCGGCTTTAAAAAGTGGTGATACATCTCTAAGGTAATAATTCAGGTAGTTTGATTATAATTTTACAATAACCCTGTGTTTGAAATGTAGAAAATTAGAGTCAGTGTACAAAGTAGTAAAACAGAAGATTATTTAGTCTCTTTTGTAGATATAACCCGCATCGCCACTTACTGAAAACTCTAACACATTTCCTCTTATTAAATAGGATGTCCCTTTAGGAAAGTTTGTATTATCTCATAAATAGAATAAATCAGTGTGTGTACTTTAAGGAAAAGTCCCAATACCATTCTGATTTTGTTTGTTTTTGCTCAGACACATCATGGTGAGTGTTTATATAATAGTTCAGCCAAAGGAAACCAGTAACTCTGCTGGAATGTAAGTAGGTCCAGTCTGGTTCCTTTAGAAAAAGGCTGTTGTGACGATTAAAGTGGCCAAGTGTGTTTCGAATGGAAGGAGACGTGTACAGTCTAACCCTGACCTGTGGAGACATATAATTTTTTTTTTTTCTAACAGAAACAAACTCTCATTGTAATGGTTTTTACAGCCATAATGACACGCCACCAAAAATATACCCATCTGTGGAACAAAATCCTTCAGCTCCCCTTTTGGCTTTTCATGTGGCTGCCGCCTGTTAAACTTTAACTTTGTGGTTAGCATTTTTCTGTGGACAGTCCTCATGTTCTGTCCAAAGTAATCACCCTCATCTGGACAATGCATTCGACAGCAGGAGCAGAGAGCAGGATTCTCACCCACACATGAAAGAGTTTGAGTGGGGAATTCTGTTCCATGTGAGGTAGTTTGTGCCACATATGTGCTCTTCTGCAGCAATTATTTGTAATGTAATTACAGCACACGCAATTACAGGCTTCATATGTGGTAGGAGCTAACTAATACCAGCAGCAGCATCTTTTCAGGCTATATTTGCTGCATTTGGTTTAGTTTACTTGTGTTTGCCTGTTCCCACCAAAGGCCCTTGTGTTAGTAATGGAGTGGAATACACTAAATGTGTAATTTATGGGACTCGTCAGCACATAATGTGCGCAACAGCAGAAAACCGAGCGGATTGTGGCGGAGTCTGATGAATATCCTAAACATACACACTTACAAAACATAGCACTTTAGTTCATGAGGTCATCAAGAGCCAGAGGATAACAGCTGTAGCTTTATTCCATTCAGATGTGCTGCATTGTTTGGTGATTGAGGTGCTGAAGAATTATTTGTTTTGACAAGCGACAACGTAAATTATGACATATTGTTAGATGGGACAATATGCGAATGTGAAACTAACTGAAAATCTAACCCCATTAACAAATAATCACACAGTCACAGTGATCAATGGAGAGAGCAGCTTTTCACAGAAACCACAGTGATACAATGACTGAACAGTACTGAAAAAGAATAAAAGCAGCGTGAGTGTTGACTTTTTGACTTTTTTTGTCCTCAGTCAGATGATCAGACGCAGCAGAGGGCGCTACCCTTACCTGAAGGACTGGTATGTGCCACTTTCTCTTTAATTTCACATATTCTATCAAATGCTTTAGTTTCACTTTAGGGGACACCATCTCAAAGGAGGAGCAACATGGCAAATCTAGGTTATGGTCACAGGAAGTCCACTGCTGGAACAAGATAAGGAAAAAAACATAGTGGTATAAGAGAAAGAGGAAGGGAAGAAAAATACAAATAGAGGGGAATTAAGTGGCATGGAAAGCGATGGTTGTGACATGCCGGCGACAGGTATTATGTTTTTGTATGTCTGACCTATTCTAGGTAAAGGGATGTTTTTTTTGAACACACTGAGGGAATATCTTTAAGTTTGGCACAAATGTTCACATGGGCAAGAATGAGTAGGTCACTTTGTCCTCATAAAACACCTCACAAAGCACATTTTTGGCCATAACTCAAGAATTCATAAAACAATTCTGACAAAATTTTGCACAAAATCTAAGAGAATAAAATCATAATTTCATTATTCAACACTATAACTCATTAGCAGAAGTGGTGACACTAATCTTTCGTGCCCAACCTATTAAATCCCTTCAAAGTCGTCACTACATTTATTATATGAATCTGGACAGACACTGGTTGGCAGAGGTGTACAACTACAAGTTGTAGATCTTATATAACACAAAACATACTTGCATTAATCAATGCAAACTGCATGACTAGATGACTAGATTACTGATACAAATGGTGAGATGATGTAATTGTGAGAGAGACATCAGGCAGTGAAACAGTGCAAACACACTGTCCACATGACCCCACAAGAGCATTGCAGTGTGTGCATCCCTGCAGCTTCAGTTATAGAAACAAACAATAATGTATGCATATTGCAATTAACCTTCAGCTCCAAACTGTACAGCTGTTGTGCCACAGCGGATTCCAAAATATTCCATCCCACAATGCTGAAAGCTGAAGCAATCAACAAAATGTAGGTCAACAGCAATCACTGTAAGTACTTTAAATGGCATTGCAAATGATTGCGAGGCAAATATTTTGTAGCTAACATAGTCGTCTTTGTTTTCAACGAAATGGAAAAAGAGGAGGAAGTTATTGTACTGGAAATGATCTTTTTATTTCCACATTTATATGTCTTTGTGGTAAATTTATAACAGTACTGCAGACTGTGCTGCAGGGCCATGACTCCAACCACCCCCCATTTGTTCCCCCAGGTCCTAATTGGCAAACTGAAACCTGTTTCTCAAAGTGACAGTCCATTTATTTGGAATTTGAGTTGCTTTGTAGCAGTGCTCATTTTCTGCAGATCAATGCAGGAAGTGGTTGGGCCAGTAACATTAATAATTTTTCAGTTTCCTCCTCTCAATGTAGGACCTTGACTTTAAGCATCCTAAAAGAATAGAGGCCGAATGTGACCAGGACAGGATGAGAAAGGGCAGGGCCGAACAGAGGAGCAAAAGCCTCAAGCTCACACACTGTCCACTGCACACAAGGCCTGACGCACATTATCACACAGAGAAACAGGAGTTGTTTCCCTCTGCGGTTGTGGATGTGGTTGTGACTGTCTCATCCTTGTAGGCTTTGTTCCGACGTAAGAGACAGTTGGAGCAGAGAGGTTCCGCCCACCTGAGTCACTCCAGCCTGCCTGGGGCCATCTCTGTCAAAGGCTTCCCTAAAACTCTCATCCAGGTAAACCACTCTTGTTACTCACAAGGGAGTCAGAGGGAGAAAAGGCCTAATGCGGGGGAGGTGGGGACTGGTTCTTAGCGGTGGCAGCAGCTGCCAAAAGGTCCAGGGAAGCTTTAGTCATACTGGATCATATGTATATGCTGACAAAAGAGAAGAAAAGAAACCACATTGCTTGCCATCTAAGTAAAAGTACAAAATGAAAGCATCTGTGTTAGACCAATGCTTTACTGAAAGGGAGACAGTTATGAGATGGTCAAAACACAAGAATGCAAATGTGTGCATATGTACTAACCCCCATGTCTGGGTTTTTAAAATTTTTTTATAGGCTGATAGGCCCCTGCAACACTTGGGTCCAGCTGCAAACAAGAAAAAAAACAAGCGTAATAAACGCCGCCCTGGCACCTACTCTCTCCTCAGCAACAACAAGAAATCCACCACCCTACAGGTGAGTCTCCATGGCAACCCCTGTGCAGAGGAACAGCTGAGGCCGGATGTGCAAAGAGAGTCATAAGGCCACCTTATTTGGTTTTATTGGATCAGTTTGGTGTATTCAGCTGTCTCATCTGTCTGAAATGGCTTTTTGATATCAGGCAATCATTCAGACGGCGGCATTTCAGTTTTCTAAGTGGAAAGTCATGATCTCTCTGAACATGCAGAAATAAAACGGTTGCGAAGGACTAACACTGGTATGTATGGGATCACATTTTCAGTTGACCAGAGCGAGGAGACAAGTGAAGCTCGATCCAGCCAAAAGGGGGAAATCAGGTCGTTCTGGAGCTTTCTCTGTTCTTGTGAGTCATTTATAATGTTTATTATCCCACGCACTGCTTTAAAAATAAAACTCTGATGTATTGTGTTTAAATGATGTGTCCCCGTATTCTCCAGGGAGATCCTCAAACTGAAGGACAGAGCGACGGATCAGAAAGGAGCACATAAAAGACAAGTGCTGGAGAACAAAATGTTCCTTTTCATTCTAGTAAATCCTAACAAGGGCCGTGCACAGTAGAAATGTGTCCAGATTTAACCCAAAACATGTAGAGAAACTGACAACTGATATGGACAACATATACAATAAAAAACCTCTGTGTTTTCATTGTTTTAACTGTAAGCTAGCTTACATTTATCAGTCCATCTGCATTTATATGGATACTTTTATATACAGTTTTTAATTTCTAATATATTTCTGCATGTTCTTGCATCACAAAAGATCCTGTATTAATATTCTTCTTTGCCATTATTTAATCACAGATTCCTTATGAAGATTGCGGTTATATTTTTGCAGAAATATTTCCTGTGTTGTTGTATCAGGTTTCAATAAAAGTTTAGTAGAGACATATGGTGTCGAGGTTTTTAAAGTTTAAGCACTTCATGCTCCACTGGAGCATTGTACGTTTACCCCTTTTCCTCAGAATAACCTGTTATATTTCTATTCAAATATGAAGGATTATTAAAAGGTGAGTATCGGGGAGGTTGAAATGCCACTAAACCTCCAATTACAGATGGCAAGTGTTACAGGTACAGTGCATGGCTGGCCATGAAAGCAGCAGGATAGACCAGCAGGAACCTCTTTTCAATGAGAGGCTCAGTGATCCATTAACATTACAGCAGCCAAGGGCAAATGTGTGAGAGAAAAAAATCTAAATGTAGTCCAGACCATCTGTTTCAAGAGTCAGACATTTTCTATTTAAATATCTTGTGTCATTTTTAATTCATTTGGCCACAAATGGAAACACATTATGGTCTAAACCAGAAACTTAGTTTGAGTGTTTCTGCAGGATGCTGACGTAAACACATGCACCAAAATCACGTCTTTGTGGGCTGATCTGTATTTTGGTAGATCAGATTAAACAAACACCTGCATCACTACTCTGAGGGAAGCTATATGAATGAATGAATGAATGTACAGCGTGGTGGGTTGAAAATCAAAGAAATAAAAATGAAAATTGTACACAGAAAATCCAAACCATGAGGCAATCTGACAAAGAAAATGAGGCAGGCGATCTAAGTGAATAGAATGACTCATCCTCCCCTCATTTACTGATCAAAGCCCACAGCTCATGACGTAGATATGCTGTGCTCACAGTCTCATTTTTATGGTTTTATAGACACATACAGACAGGCACACAGCAAAATGCTATTTATTCACTTGGAATTTTCCCTGAAGTACATAATCGGCACTAGATATGGTTCAGCAGCTCTCTCTGGGAGAACATAGACAAGTGTAAGGCCCTAAGCCAGTTGTTCAGTCACCAGATAACCTGAATTAGCTGGTTGTGAGCGGTCTCTGTGTCGTCTTGGTGACAAACCAAAACAGCATGGCATCCTGATTTCTCCGAAACACTGATGCAAATTAAGACCAATATCTGATTAATCCCATTTTCAGAGCAACAAGAGAGACACAGCCTGAGCTAACTCCTCTGTAAACGCACACACACACACACACAGATTTCTATGACAGCTGCCAGCAGGATATCACTTGACAGACTGTACCCTTGAGCTAATGCATCCTGGGAACTCCTTGATGATGACCTGATGGAACAAGGAAAAACTGTTCAAGTGTGCACACCCTGCAAACAGACGCACACTATTACGCTTTAACAATAGATTTCAGCTCTATAAAACCATTTCCTCTTATGACGTAAATGTTTGAGGGTGAGTCTACAAACTGAATGTGTGTCACTGTGTGTGGCCAACACAAAGAAACCCTCATAGCGGCGGTGCATTGGTGTGTGGCATTGTTTCCGCTCTCCTTTGGCCACAGTCAACTCCTTCAGAACAAAGCCGATGATAATCACGGCTAACAAACTTATATGGAAGCACTGAATCTACAGAATTGTGGTAGGAAATGACACAAGCAGATTGACGTGAGATTTTCCCATAAAAGCTCAGTCAGGTTCATGTATGTAGTTTGTGGCTTGCAGTCGACATCTTCAGTCTCTGGAAACCACTGCGTAAGTATTACTTTCTTGTTGATGGGAGCATCTCTTCCCAAACAACATGCAATGTGGGACAGCACAGTCAAAAACAAGTTCTACGAGAGCAGTGAGTAGAAGGCTGCCCTTAAGGAAGCTACACTAACCTTTTAGAGAACCACCCAGTGCTGAAAATGTTGATACTGGCTTTGATTTTCATAGCAGTATGAAATACTGTTTTCTTTTATTTAAAGGATTAGTCCAGTTTTCATTTTCAATCATATATACAATTATACATTTGGTTATAACAAACTTATACTCACCAAGAGATCTATCCTGGGAGCGAAAAACAAAGAATTCACATGATGAGGCACGAGCAGAGATTTCTGCTGTTGTTGTACCCATGTTTCCACCAATTAGAGACAAAAATCAATCACATCTAAGTAGGAGCATCCTGGAATGATAAATAGGCATATCAATAGGACTCCTTAGAGAGCTCTTTTTGGCACGATGACAACACACACTTTGGTTGCAAAGAGACTATCTGTTTAATTAAACCAGGTTCCACAGCCATCAGTGTTTTTTGCCATTCGTCTTTCCTTTTTTCCCCACTCTGTTATGCTTATCTGTGTTCTTTTTTGTTGTTTTCTTCCTGCTCCCACCTTGGTGCATCTACCCAGGCTTGCACAACCACTCCGAGCCAGGTCATTTTACGTGCTTTTTCTCAGTGCTCTCTTTTGCATGGGATGACAGAGTGTGCAAACTCCACCCAGGTTTGAACCCCCTTTTCATGAGGCAACAGTGCTAACCACGTAGCCACCATGGTGCCAATGTGGCAATGCTCTCAAGTTAACTCAACTTAATTACCCAGTGTTCTTAGTGCTTACCTGATTGTTTTCTCTGTGCTCCAGACTGCCAGTCTGCTACTCATCTGACTCCAACCAACTAGAAAAAAAACACACACCTGTCAGGTCCACTATCCAGCACCACACTCCTTGTGTAACCTTTCTCCTAGCTCACCCCCTGCCAGCCTTGTACTCCAGCCTGCCTGTCATTCATTACAACGGTCTCTTTTACAATAAACACCTTAAAACCGGTTTCCTTATCTGTTTTTGTGTCCACTAATTGCCTAAGTTACTGTAATCAGTGGCACCTAATCTAGAACTGCTAATTCCAAGATTGTGGATTTGAAAATGTGATCAGTGCATGTTTAATTATGACATCCTTATCATCTCTGAAAGAGGATTAAGTGTTGAAATGTTTCATATTACTGTATGTAGCATGCTGCAGTAATGTACACCTATAAGACGTTGCAAGTTACCAAATAAATCACTCTAAAAAGAAATGTTAGCTAGTTAGCTCTATCAGGCTAATCTAAATTTATTTGAAGGTAAAAATAAGGTCTCCGTACTCAATATCCATCTCTGTTTATATAGCTCAGTTTTGACTTTCTGAACTCACCAAAGCTGTGCAAACACCTGCAATGAAAAATCATTGCTAACATGTTGGAAATATTTAAATTAGGCAACACCTTCAAACAAAATGGTTTGACAAAACTGGTAACTCATAGTCTGACAGCTTGTGTTTATCAGATAGACTAGCTATGTTTGAATTCTCAGATCTGATCATTTGCAAACTTTGGATAGTGCAAAGTAAATACAACTAATACAAATGGTGGCGAATCGAGCCACGTTTAATTAAACTTGGCTTAAAAGTGACAAAAACACTGCAGACCCTCAGTAAAGTGTCATCTCAGTGAAGACAAGGTACTCCCTACTCAGTATTCTTGGAGTGATTCTCATCTCTTCTCTGTTCCCGCTGACCTCAGACTGTGGCCACGCTCAGGCTGAATTTGACTCCTCCTCTTCATCTCCTGCCACTTCCCATCAGATCAGATCAGATCAGATTCAGGACGTTGGCTGTCTTCCCTCACCTCGTGTCGCTCTTCTGTGGGCTGACATCACCTCCCCTAAGCAGCCTCTCTAACTCTAGCTGTCAAAACCTCCTCTAAGTGCTGTCACAGCGGCCCAGCCCCATCACATCATTCTGACCCTAATGAAGAAAAGGTGGAGAGAGGCAGAAAAACAGATGTATGTGTGATATGTATAAATCTTCAGTAATGGTTTTGTGATGTTAGCTCAGTATATCATCCAGCTGACCTTTAAACATGTATTGCAGCAGGAGGGTTAGGCTATTTATGGGCCAGTGCAGAATTCATTGACTTTTTCGGGCTCTGTCAGGCCCTGATAATAAACAAAGCCTTCATTTGCACATCCAGAGGCAGTCTGCCACCTGCAGTCCCTACATGTAGTCACGGAAAACTAGTGTACAGTCCCTGACACTGCCTGAAATATGATTTTTAACACGAAATGTTGATGATAGAATATTTTAGATTGTCTTGTTGCAAGAAGAATATATTACCAGTGGACTATAAGCCTAGTACCTAAATTGCTGATGTAAATGTATCATTTCCAGTGGATTACTGATCATCCTAAAATGCCAGCAATTGACAAAAAATAGTACTAGCTAACATTTTGACACAAATCTGTATGCTAAACATAAAGGTTGAACTTGACGATTGGCATAGATTAGCTTAACTTAATGGAGAAAAGGGTTGCTTAAGCGGACCTGTTAGGCTTATTTCCAGCTCTTTTTTATTCTTGGACTCCTCTAGAGTAGCTTTGCATGATTCATGGTTGAAAATAATCCTTATTTACCTTATACTGAGTCTTGGCACAACCCCTCAGTTCATCCACTGTCTAAAACAAGCTCCTCTTCCTTTGAGCTAGCCTTCTTCTGATTGGCTGCCCCTCGCAAACAGAATGTTTGAACAACAGGGGTGTGGGGTTGCTGTGTTTACAACCAGAGCCATGTGCCTGAGAAGATCAAATTAAGGGTAGGTGCATTTCTGACATCAGGCAGAGCCAAGAGGAGGAAAAAAACTGCCATAACCTGAGCCTTTAGAGCAGTCTCAAGAATGAACTTTTGGCTCACAGAGAATTTTTGCACATACACTGACTTTATTATTTGAAACTTTGGCCAAGTTTAATACGGGCATCAACCATTTCAACAGTATATACACTCACCAACCACTTAGGTTATGTACACCTTTGACTACTCGTTAACAGAGAATGGTCCAAAAAAGAGGAAATATCCAGAGAGCCGCAGTTCTCTGGGCCAAAATACCTTGTTGGTGTCAGTGGTCAGAAGAGAATGGCCAGACTACTTCAAGCTGATAGCTTTAGTTATAATTCAAATAACCACTTGTTACAACCAAGGTATGCAGAAGAGCATCTCTGAATGCACAACACATCAAACCTTGAAGCAGATGGGCTACAGCAGCAGAAGACCACACCGGGTGCCACTCCTGTCGGCTAAGAAGAGTAAATTGAGGCTACATTTCACAAAACTGAACAATAGAAGATTGGAAAAATGTTGCCTGGTCTGA
>VUQI01004949.1:8056-26185 GCA_015106735.1 Paratilapia polleni | reverse complement strand
ACAGTAACTCAAATAACCACTTGCTACAGCCAAGGTATGCAGAAGAGCATCTCTGAATGCACAACACATCAAACCTTGAAGCAGATGGGCTACAGCAGCAGAAGACCACAGTGGGTGCCACTCCTGTCAGCATTTTCTGCTGCAACATTTGGAGCAAACAACAAGAAAACATGGATCCATCCTGCCTTGTATCAACAGTTCAGGCCGCTGGTGGTGGTGTAATGGTGTGGGGGATATTTTCTTGGCACACTTTGGGCCCTTGGTTTCTTGAACATGACAATGAGTTCACTGTACTCAAATGGCCTCCACAGTCACCAGATCTCAACCTGGAACAGGTGATGGTGGAACAGGAGATTCACCTCATGGATGTGCAGCCGACAAATCTGCAGCAACTGTGTGATGCTATCATGTCAATATGTACCAAAATCTCTGAGGAATGTTTCCAGCACCTTGTTGAATCAAGGTGTTGGAAGAATTAACACAGATGGTAAAAATTAAGACAGAAGGTAAAATGAGGAACAACCCAGTACTAGCAAGGTGAGTGTAAATGCCAGAAAACAAGAAAATGCAGAACAGGTCAACTTTGAAGGTTGCCTTGCCTCTCAACAGCGAAAATCAGAAAGTCACTACTTTGACAAAGAAACACCAAACACACCATTTTGTGCAATTTTTTTTTAACTTTTTTTTTTAAGGATATTAAACACAGAAACATTAATTAGCTTTAGAGAAACTGCTAGGTGTATTTAGCTGTATTTAGATAGAGCCAGGCAGTTTTAGTGTTTCCTGCATTTTTGTTAAGCTAAGTTAATCATTTCTTTAGCTTGAAATTGTATGGACAGATATGTGAGCAGCTTTTGTCTTTTCACCTAACTCAGCAAGACTGACACACACCTTAGTGAAATAGGGAAGTTTGGTTAATAGATTCCATAATGATTGAAAAATGTGGGCAGAAAAATTGTTAGTCTGTGACATCATCACATCACATAATCAAAATAGGTTTTACAGCCTGTTTTCATGTCAGTGACAATGTGCTATATGCTATGTTGGATTGATGGAGAGCTGAAAGAAAAATGCAGGATTTTGTCTACTCCGTCTCAAGGCAATTCATCTGTGTAGCTCTCCTTGAAGATGATGGATGCCTGCTGAGTCACTGCCATGGTCCAAATCTCTGCCCTGCATAGCACATTAAAGCAGGAAATATTGCTGAGTTTGACCCGCTGCCCACTATATAGATCCGTGGAAAGCCGATTTATTAAGAAGGGAATATTTGCAGACAGTGTGAACCAATTTCATAGATACAGATTAAAATAGGATGGCAGAGAGAAGTGATGATAAATTGAGAGAGGAGAATTTCTTTAAAAATATACTTTGGACAATATGGAGCCAAAACGTCATTTAAGATAGCTCAGCTCAAAGCTTGGTGTAATTCAGTTCCAGAAACGGGGAGTAAAAGGAGGAAATAGGCACAGAAGGTGCAAGATGAAAGGAGTGGTATCAGTTCAGCCTGAGCCAAACATGCTGGAACTTAAGTTCCTCTCTTTCTCTTTTCTCTTTATGACATAAAGGTCGTTGCAGGCTGTGAAGTGGACGGGGCTGTCAGTGGAGACAGGAGTTGAGAGGACAGCACAGGGAGTTGGGCAGGCAAGGGAGGAATTCCAATCAGCCTGAGCCATTTGGAGCTACTAGTTGAAAAGTTCTTATAGAGCCTGTGAAAGACAATTGTGTCTACGCAAACTCAAACAGCATCAGTGAGGAGGGATGGACGGGCAAGCAAGTGGTAATAAGGGCTGGAGAGGTAGGAAATAACATACCGCTTGACTCTTGCTTCCAGCCAGCACTTCATTAACTTTGAAGCCATTTGTGAAAATTACAAAGGTCTTAAAATGGCACAATTATGTCCTGTAGGTGAAAACAAGGGTGGAAAGGAACATTACATTCCTCAGTTACATTTCTCATGGGCATTAGAGTAATGGAATCTCTGGGCCAGGAAATATTATGAATAAGCACCATAAGAGAGCAGCATAACACATTAGGTCACCGTTTCTACATCTACAATCCACTTCAGGGGTTTTTGGTGATGAATAAGAAGAAAAGTAATTTTGGCTTGTGGTTGGAAAAGAAACCTGCTTCCACTTTTCAAGTCAGTCTCGTGTGTAGATGTCTTTTTAAAAGACCAAAGCAGCACAAAATAACGGCTGATTGCTGGGAATGATTATGACTTGCAAGGTAGCACAGACTGCTGATAGAAATCATTCACACCTTTTCATTCCATTATCTCTCGGCCTGTAGCTGCCTCTATATCACATCCCTATCTGTGCATCTGTCAGAGTTTGCAAAATAACTGCATCAAAAATAAACATCCCTCATTTTTGCCGATAAAGAATAAAATACCAAATGCTCCGTGGGAGCTGACAAGAGGGGAAAAATACTTTCACCTCTTGTGAAAACTTCCCAAAGTTCAGCTCCAAGTCCATGAGGACGACTGGTGCCAGTCAGGCCCGAAACATATTAATATTTTATTTGAGCCTAAATCTCTCTTTGAACCACAGTGTGGTCTCACTCTGAATTTTGAAGTCATAAATAGCTGTTTCAAAGCTGCAGAACAGGTTGCACTTTAAAGGTCCTGAGAGGACAATAAATCATTTGGTCACACATGCTGTAGCTACGCCTGGGCCTCTCCGGATCAAACAGCTCTCTCAGCATCTCTGAGAGTACCACTCTGCTACTCAAGTATGAAGTTCACGATTAGAGAAAAAAAAAAAGAGCTGTGTGAGGACTTATATTCTTATAAGCATTGCAGTGACATATCACTGACAAAGTGAATAATACTGAATAAATACTTAAATTATATCATCTTTGTGGATTAAAAAAAGCCTAACCACCAGACTGTCTCTGATGGCTGTTAATCTACATACTAAAACATTTCTGCAATCAAGTCAATACCAGGAATTCTTGTTCCGACCCCTAGAGGAGAAAATTATAGCTCTGAATGTCATCCACAGTATGAAGTAACTGCCTAGTCTATTTAGTGGTTCATTTCCTTACAAATCCTACACTCTCAACTGTAGGGTACCACTGCACTGGTGGTCAGCGGAAAAATAAATACTCAGGAATGCAGGAATGGTACTTGTAATTGAATATTTTATCTCTGAATTCTGTTCAACATTTTCCATTTTTTTGTTTTTTTTTGTTTGTTTGTTTTTTTGGCTGTTACTAGCGCTTGTTCTCTGAGACCAGTTAATATGTGTTACAGTCACTGTAGTGCAACCACGGCTTGCTAGAGAGTGCCCTCTTGTGATTATTTTCTATAATGCAACATGCAACATGAAGCAATGACTGTAATTCAATTAGTACCAAGGTCATACATACACTCACAGACACTTTATTAGGTACCCCTTGCTAATACCAGGTTGGACTCCTTTTTTCTTCAGAACTGCCTTAATTCTTTGTGAAATAGATTCAACAAGGTGCTGGAAACATTCCTCAGAGATTTTGGTCCATATTGACATGCTAGCCTCACAAAGTTGTTGCAGATTTGCCAGCTGCACATCTATGATGTGAATCTCCTGTTCCACCACATCCCAAAGGTGCTCTGTTGGATTGAGATCTGGTGACTGTGGAGGCCATTTGAGTACAGGGACGAACCCACCGTCACATTCAAGAAACCAGTTTGAGATGATCTGAGCTTTGTGACATGGTTTGTTATCTTGCTGGATGCAGCAATCACAAGATGGGCACACTGTGTTCTTAACAGGGTGGACATGGTCAGCAACAATACTTAGGTAGGCTGTAGCATTTAAATGATACTCGGTTGGTACTAAGGAGCCCAAAGTGTGCCAAGAAAATATCACCCACACCATTACACCACCAGCAGCCTGAACCTTTGATACAAGGCAGGATACCATCCAAATGTGGCGGCAGAAATTCATTCTCTGTAAACTTTAGAGATGGTTGTGTGGGAAAATCCCAGTAGATCAGCAGTTTCTGAAATACTCAGACTAGCCAGTCTGGCACAAATCATCACAGCACATTCAACGTTACTTAAATCACCTTTC
Organism: Paratilapia polleni; assembly: GCA_015106735.1. Lineage (NCBI taxonomy): Eukaryota > Metazoa > Chordata > Actinopteri > Cichliformes > Cichlidae > Paratilapia > Paratilapia polleni. The sequence goes on along the minus strand of VUQI01004949.1, from coordinate 22,130 downwards.
TTCCTAATTCTGATGCTTGGTTTGAACCTCAGCAGACGGTCTTGACCATGTCTAATGCCTAAATGCACTGAGTTGTTGCCAAGTGATTGGCTGATTAGATACTTGGATTAACAAGCAGTTCAAGTGTACCTAATAAAGTGGCCAGTGAGTGCACTTCTGTTCAGTCTACAGCCAACAGTCTGCTCACACTTCACATCTAACACCCAAATGGAACTACAGAAGTACCTTGCTGCCACAAACCACATATTCTTATTACTGACAAATTTAAGAGTAGGATGAACAAGAATGTCTATAAGAATAGACATCAAGGCCTTGGAAAGATCACATCTTCCCCTGGTAGCCTAGTTTTCCCCAAAAAATAAGTAGTATACAAAGGTTTTTTTGAGAAAAAAAAAGAAGAACAAAACTATATATGTATCAAGGTTGACTTATATTTATTTTTTATTCCTCCAGAAACACATTCACATGCTGATTACACTGTACAGAAGAAACCAAAAAGGTCAGGCCATATAGAGAATTTCATCTATTTGCCAGTATGGACTGGGGAGAAAAAAATACCTGCATCATTTTATGATTGTGGTAGGTTTGTGTGTGTGTGTGTGTGTGTGTGTGTGTGTGTTTGTGTGTGCATAAAATATGTCCATAAAGCAATACAGGTAAAACTCATTTTCTGCAAATTAAAGCACAAGTAAATAAAAACGCAAACTCTTTTTGAAAAGTGTGCTGTTCTATGAGATAAACACACGTGAAGATGAGATGGTCACTGGAAATGAGATATCTATTGATACTGATTACTGCTTTGCTTTAAGGGACTTTCCCTGCCTGCTTCTTAGAGCCACCTGGTGAGGCTGGAGGTTTTGGCCGTGTCACTGGAGGGGCTGCCTCTCTGACACCTGGCTCTCCTCCCTCCTCTTCCCCACAAAGATTGTTGTGCTGCGCTGAAGGACGATTCGCCTGCCCTAAAGCTTTGTCCCTCTCCAAAGCCGCCAGCATTACCTGCTTTAAAACTGCTTCGTATTTCTCACTCATCCGCCTCACTGCGGGTTCGTAGTTGTTGCACTGCAACTTGAGTTTTCTCATCTCCTCGATGACCCTGTTTCTCTCCTGGACAACACGCTTGTGTTGCATCCGGTGAAAGTCTCTGGTTTTCTGCACCCTCGCCAGTGTCCCAGCTGCTGCAGAGGCTGCACGCCTGTACTCCTCCATCTCCCTCCGAGCGGTTCTCAGCTCGTTCTCCAGACGCTGGTTTTCAATGTACACGTCCGGTACCACGCTGAGACCATCTGCCTCTAACAGGCCTTTCTGCACCATCTCGCTCCACTCAGTTTGAAAACAATCAAGTGTTTCTGTCATGCCCATTTGGAAGAGAAAGCTGCGTAAAAAGTCGACCACTGCTGATTGTTTGGGTGTGCTGTTGGTTGCATTGGGCCTTGCACTGGCTTCTGCCCGGTCCTGGATGGCTTTCACCGTTGCTTCCAAGTCTTCTTCTCCTTCTGTTAAATGCCATTCGTCTTCCACAGAAGCGTCTTCATATTTAAAGTCATCATCACTGTCACCCGTCAAGCCGCCGCCCCCCTTTTCTACATTTTTACTAGCAGCAGCCATTGCTTCACTTGAATCCAACGACCGAAAGTTTGATGTTGCTATGGTAATACAGTGCTCACTCAACGCGAGATTTCACAAGCTCGCGTTTGCCCCGCTCCCATCCGTCATTAAACAATCATGGCGGACTACCGAGAGGCGCCCTTGGCCACTCGGCCAAAAACATTGGATCCACACGAGTATTTCAACCTTTCTCCGGAGCAGAGGCGTGTCGAAGAAGCAAGAGCTACACTACGCGCAAACCTGAAGCGGCAGTATCAGCTGCAACTCAATAACCCGCACAGAAATGAGCTCATTGTAAGTGGCTACGTGCTAGTTAGCAATGTCACCCTTGAAGAGGTCTTAAGCTATTGGCTGGGATGCTAACGGGTAGCATTAAGGGGCACACCGAGAATAATATGATAAATGCATATAGCCATTGTTTTCTATTATTTAGTTTAAATTTCGGTTGAGGTTAATATTTGAGGCTGTGTGGCATTTTAATGCTATCTGCAACAATAACACTTCGGCGTTAGCTAAGTAGCTAGTAGAGATTCATTAGGCTTCCAGTCTCTGGATTTTCTTTACCTTGTTCTTGTCTTGAGGTGCTCTGCCATCCTCTGTCACGTAAAATAATGAGAGTAATTTCTGTTGAACATGTACGTGCTGAGATAAGTTAAAATTTCGGTTTCTGGAAGAAGGCTGAACTCCATACCGTATATTATAAACGCAGACTTGTATTTTATTATTTTAGACACAGAGAACCTGTAAATACAGTACAAATGATATTCTTCCTTACATTTTATCTCATGTCCATACCTCTGATCCAGTTTGATAAGTCCACAGCTGATTCAGTTATCAAAACTGAAGAGGTTAAAAAGCTCCAAAAATAGTATGTAACATTATGAAAAACAACTTTATTACTTGACCGACGCGTTTTGGGCCCGAGTTGCTGGAGCTTTAACCTCTCCAGATTTTATGTTCTTCTCTGTACACCTTGGAAGTAGGGGACGTTGTGCAAGAAACCTCTACTCTGTTTCTCAGTTATCAAAATTGCAAGTAATCAGCCTGTAGCGCTCTAACATATGTCTCTGAAACTCTGAACACTTGCCAACCTTAAATTTGACTTCATATACAGATAGAAGGGTGGTAAATTACAGGAAGAACCCAAGCCCTGACCCCTGCAGTGTGGGGCTCTGGTGGGTCTGTTGTGTTCTAAGGAGCATTTTGCTGGCATGGTCTGGGTCCACTTGAGCTGCTAGTGTGAATGATAAAGGAGTGATCACCTTTATGTCTTTACTGATTCAAGAGCACCCCCATCCATAGGATACTAGGGCTCATTGAATGATTTGATCATTATGAAAATAATTTGAATCATATGCTACGGCCTTTGCAGTCACCAGATCCCAACCCAGCCGAGCACCAATGGGAGACTTTGGACCATCGTGTTAGATGGTGTGAGCAGCCCCAGTCATTAAAACAGTAAATGATTGAATACCTTTTAGAATAATGATGCTAATCTTAGAGTGGAGGTCCAGAAACTTGTAAAATCATTCCAAATGTGCACTGAAGCAGTTGTAGCAGCACTTTATGCTGGTTTTATCTTTAATTAGTCACCTGTCTGGATATACTTAAGTTCATTCATAATGTCATTATATTTCTCAGTATTGTAATTTGACTACTTCTATCTATACTGTCTATGCTGAGACATTTTGACATGTCATTATAAGCGAAAAGCACGTTGTTACTGCTAAGATTTATGACGGCTTTGTTCTATTTAGGCCATGAAATTGGCCAGCATGCACAATACCAGGATCCTGGAATCATATCAGCTAAATGTAAACCAGCTGTCATTTATAATATGTACAGTAGTGCTTTTCCTGCTGTGATATGTCAAAAATGACTTGCCTTTCTGTCTTTTCTGTTGTAAAGTTCCCAGTGTTTTCCATTTAAAATGAAAAATTTAAGTTTAAAGGATATTAACATTATTAACATCATTATGAGACTTAATTATTTTGGGTGATTTGTTGTAAATGTTTGAGTCTTTGTCCTTTTTTTTCTGTTCTGAATATTGCATTTACAAGTGGTGATAAATGTCATTGTTTATTTCTGTCTGTACAGGAAGACCCTGCCCTGACACGCTGGGTGTACGCACGAGCCAACCCCTACTCACACTTTAGGCCCACAAACAAGACCTCTCTGCTGGGTGCAATGTTTGGAGTTGTGCCTCTCTTTGTCCTCTACTACGTCTTCAAGACAGACAGGGTATGAGACAACGGGCATGGTTGTCTTTTAAATCTCCCTCAGCTGTGTTTTGCATTACTAGTCTATGCAGAGAACTCTTTAACCACAGTTTGGGTCCCACTGGCCTTCTTCAGGCTGTATAAAAAGCACATGAGAGACTACAGTCAAAAGTCAAAAACAATAGAAATTATGAGCTGACAACAATAAATGCCCAGTATTGTTGTAGGTTAGCAAAATATCACTACATTTACTTCAGGAAGTGAAATAACTTGAACACATGGTTACTTTACAGTGTTATATTAGTGGTCATCTTTCAGCTACTGTAATAAATTGACAGTACCATTTACATACCATTTTGAATATTTTCCCTGGGTATTCATAAAATGCGATTTGGTCACAAATGCTATCATAGAAACCTAAAAAGCTATTTAGCTGATGATTGGGACTCATTATTCCCTTGTAGGTGCACCGTTGATCTGGTTTCTGTTTTTCTTTTTTTTTTTCTTTTTTTTTTTGACACAGACCCATTCACATTAGAAATGAATGCCTCATCCAAAATGCTGCCTGCTTTCATTTTCAACTCCATTGTCATGGAGATTCACCTTCTAAGTCCTCACCATTTGAGATTCCAGAGAGAATTTGGTGCAATTGTCACCACTGCTGGGCTATCATATTCATCTCCCTCCTTTCTGCTGGGAGGAAAAGAAACTGCTTGAAAATCATAAAACGCTCACTCATAAAACATGCAGTTTGAGAAAGCGTCCGGAAGGTGAAGAGGGTGAGGGTGATATGACTTTGTTGCTATGGAAACCGCACTAACCTATCATCTGTTTGTCGTCTGTTTTACAGGATAGGAAGGAGGAGCAGATTAAGGCTGGTACCCTCGAGCGCAAGTTCAGTTTGTCATCTTGAGCCTGGATGTAGAAAGACCCTCCTGTGTGTTCTAGAGATGATGTCCATGTGTATAATTATTATTAACTGAATAAAATTGTATTGTCAAACAGAGTTATGTGGCTTTGATTGCAGAGGTGGAAATCAGAATGGTGGGAAAGCATAATTTGCATATTTACATACAGTAAACACTGAGGCAGGGAGGCTCAGTTTGGAGACTACAAGAATGGATCAACGAATAAAAATCCCTGCCATGTAAGTTCAAATTTGCACAGGAAAGGAAAATGCAATATAGTTGATATCAGTGATCCCCTGTGGTTCACATAAAGTAATGGCAAGTTAAGTGCAGTGGTGGCACAAGTGGAGAAGACGTCAGGTGACTAAAATGACACGAATGTTCTGTATATTTAGTTTTACTAGTTAACCAGACCACTGTTAGTAAATCAGAGTACTGAGGTGAGACAGGCTACCTTTTATTGCTCTTCAATTTGCAGTTTTGTTTCTTTAAAAAAAGTGTATATATACATATATAAGTGTATATATATTACAGCAGTTTGATACTTTGAGAAGGAAATTATTCTTTCTGTAATTATGTCAACAGATCTACTAAAATAACACCACCCTGCATCAAAAGATAAAGTTGCTGTTTTCCAGAAAATAGTTGATATTACCTAATTCAATTATGCTGAGTTGAAAAATACCAATAAAAATATTCAATCACATACAGTTTTGTCACAAAATGTTAATTGTTTTCCACATATGGTCCATTTGTGCTCATTGTATTTCAGCTTCTCCAACACAATTTGCATATTTCCACAGGTTTCTTTTAACTGGACAGAATGACCAATTGGCACAGATGCAAAGTAACTGTCATTATGCAGTAGGACACATTTTAGGCTGGTTTTTGTGAACAGCCTCCACTCATCTGCATCGTACTCACAACCCATTGCACCCACAAGACCTTCAACATCAACACAACAGACAAAGTCATCATCCATTTCAAAGAATGGAATAAGATCCTTCTCACGATGCCTATAAAAAGAAAATTTGGTTCCTGGAGCCAGGAGGTTTTTCTCTCTGAGACCCAAGCAACTCAGCCGCTTCCTTTGGCAGATCCAAATCTCGTACTAAGTCATTTAACTCTGGCTGAGTGATGAAGATGGATCTTCAAAGTCCTCATCACTAGAATGTTGTGCATCTGGAGACAAAACATCATCAGACTCTTCTCTCTCATCAACTAAACCACTAAAATTGGGAGGTGGTATTTCATCTGAACGTGGTACAGGTCTCATTGCTGATGGCAGGTTAGGGGAACTGATAGATGATTTAGTTTTGGAACCGTATCCAGAAATATTGACTAAACAGAAGTAGCAGCCATCAAAGTGATTCTGTGGCTCCCTCCATACCACTGGAATACCAAAACCCAAGCTCTTTCTCTTTCCCTTAGTCCATGTTCGGAGGTTTTCCACACACGCCTGGCAAACTGAATGAGGTGCCCGTGGCTCGTCTTGGTTGCCCAACTTCATAGCAAAATAAGCATAATATGCCATTTTCACAAAATCTGTTATTTTTTGTTGCTGTTTGGATTTAGTGAAGCATCCACAGATGTAGCAAAAAAAAAAACCCATCTGGATCATGTTTACAATTGCCACTTGTGAAGAAAAGGTGACATGATAGAGCAAAATGGATATTTTCTTTTTGAAATCAGCAACCCAAAATTAGTGTTAGATTTCATACAGCAAATATCATGCAGGGCGGTGCAACACAAATAAAGCACTGGTTTATTAAAAGTTGCATTAATAAAGTGAAATTTTTATTTTTATTTTCATATCTGTTATGATGATTTGCTCTGAATGTATTCTGAACCACTGGTTTTCTACTGTTTGCTGGGCTTCCAGTTGGGATTAAAGTGGCTGCGGAGAGGTTCCCAACACTGGTAGTAGTTCTTGTCAAGCTTCTTGCTTGTTTGTAGACCCCATTTAGTCACTGCCATGCTGAAGGATGACTCAAACATAAAAGCCTGGAGAAAGGAGAGAACATGAAATGGATAAATATCCTGATACTAGCTTCTGATTAACCTGCATATCTGCTTTTTTAAATGTTTACCATGGTTCCCTCAGCCACCCGCTCAGGTTTGAGCTGAGCAGTGCTGTTCTTCTCGAAGCAGTCAGCGTCCGGGCCATGTGGGGTCATCATGCTGTGGAGACTGGCCCCTCCTGGCTGGAAACCCTCCTCTTTGGCTTCATAATGGCCTTTGATCAGACCCATGAATTCACTCATGCAGTTACCTACAATGACAAGCAGGAGGTGCTGTAACACAGCAGTATGCTGTGCAGAGTTTGCTGCTGAAAGAGCCAGCTGCAGCACTGATTTCCACTAGATGGCCTTATAGATCTGTGATGAACTCGGACAAAAGGGACAGTGGTGGGGTCTCTATTGAAGTAAGTGATATAGCAGGTGGATTGTTCTCAGCCACTGTCTTGACACTGGCTGGGTAAATGGACATGTTAGCTTCTGGCTGGTTTGTTTCAGTCCATGATAGACTATTTAATTACCCTTACCATAAAATTTGACATTTCCCTTCAAATTAGCATTCAAATTCAGCTGTCTTAACAATGCAAAATTCATTGTTTCTGCCTCTCTCCCCTGCGCTGTGAAGTGCTGAAGAAAGGCCTGTTTGTGTGCGTGTTGGTGTCTTACGGTGATAGTACGGTGGACGGAAGGTGTGGTCAGCCACACCCCATCGTGGGGGGAAGATGACAAAGTCAGCAATAGCGACACCCGGTCTTGTGGATTTGGCAGTCAGGGCAGTGAAGATAGACGGATCCTACAGGGAGATTATAAATATGTGACAGTTAAGGAAAATGGTTCTCAATTTAAATTCAAAAGTACTGTTAGTGTGTCCTTAAACATGACTCTCACCGCATGGTCGAAGGCCACACAGTTGATAACCATGAAGTTCTTCAGGTTGTATTTGTAAGGCGTGTAGTTACCGTGCCAGGCGACCACATTGAATGGAGAGAAATCCTACGTGCAGAGCACAGAACAAAACAAATAAGAGGAGTCTACCCAAGCAACAAACACAAAAGACTTTAAATTGAGCTTTTCACAGGGAAAACGGAACAATGAATAATGTCTTTGTAATCTTAAATTCCCAGAGAGAGTACTTCTTCACATAAAGAGAAAAAACTGGTCATAATGAAAAGGGTTGATTGTGAAAGAGGGTGTGCTTCTTTCATCCTTTCTTCTCTTTCATTCCCCCTTTTCTTTGTGATACGAGGCTCCAGGTATTATGGGGTAATTGGCTTCACAATCAAACTTTCCCAAACTTTGAGCATTTTGATGCTCGCAGCAGCGCAGTTATGGGGAGAGGGAGCAGCAGCAGCAGTGGGTGCAGAGATATTTCTTTATCTTGATTGTTAAAACCACAGCAATTTTATATAGTTTCTCTGTTCTGATAATGTCACTGCGAAAAAAGACATTCAACAGCAGCTCTAAAATCAATATAGTTCATTACAACTCAAGCTGCCTCCATACTGACCTCCGTGCTCTTTACACACAAGCTCACGCACATTTCCACACACAAGCAACTAATACACACTAACAGTAAAAACAGACAAATACATATACATACATGGATGCATTCACACGCATTCGTGACTAATGAACACCAAAAGCAACTTAACACACACCAAATTGACAGTAGTCGACGTACAAAGAGGCCTTTGGGAAATCCAGTGCAGGTAATTTCTTGGACATTCATCTTTGATAACTCCACTGCATTCGATTAAAATGAAGGGGGAAAATGGAGGAGAGCGAGCACTTGCACACACATGCACACAAAACACAAACATATTGGTCCAGTCAAGCAAATAATAAGTTAATTTGAGCAATTTCTGTACTCTGCGGGGGAACAAAACAGCAGGACCAGGCAGGAGCAGCAGCATCTTCCCTTAGATGAGGCCTCTGCCCCCCCATCTTATTTGCTTTCTCCTGTAGCCTCGCTGTCCATACTCGGGGTAGAGTGGACACCTGGAAAAAAGTGTTCCCTCTGACCCCCGGCGTATAACTGGCAGCAGATACTCAAGTAGAAGCAGCGAGGAAGATGGGAAGAGGTCTATTTTGCTTCAAAAAGACAGTATCTTGCCCTAGTGTACTTCCTATGATGAATAATAACAGTGTGGTTTGACATGGTTTCCACGGTTACAACCCCCCAACCCCCACCCCTGACAAACCTCTCCTCCCACCTCCTCCCTGTCTCAGTAAAAAATCTCCTGTCAGACATTATGTGTCGATCCAATTATGCGCCCAACAGGACATTTCGGGAGGGGGAGGATCATTCCCCGGCTGAAATATGTTGAAATTAATGCTTAACTTGAAAAAGGTTTTTCCTACAAAGCAAAGCTTCACAGGTACACTGTCTGCAGCTCCAGAATGCCTTAACTAATTATGAGTGATTAAGACTCATAAGGGTGTCGAGGCGGAAACCTGCTGAATGGATAACAGCTAACGCTTCGATATTAAATCATCAGGGATGGCAATTCAGTCGGCAGGAGCAGCTAATGGATCATATGCTTCACTTGGACAGTTTCCTGTTAGTCACTGCGGCAGTTCGATGGCGTTCACTGAAGCAGACACAAAACTAAATAGGGTAATAGGGCAAGTAAGCCACATGTGTGTGTCCCTGTCAGACCACATGTACCACATGAGGAAGTACAGTGATACGGACAAACTTGCATGTCACAGTAACCACCTGTTGGCAGGCGAACAGCTTCCCCTGGTATTTATTGATGATGGTGTAACCAGTGGGCACTTTGCGGTCCTCATACCAAGCAACTGGACACAGGAAATCTCTTGGGTTGGCCAGACCGTTGGCTCCTGCAAAGCATGGACACACAGTTAAAGTAAAGGCGCCGATGTGACAACCTGAACAATGTCACTTTATGAAAATTCAAACTAATCCTAAAAGTCATTAAAATGCATCCAGAGGAGGCCATGAATGGGTTGTGTACTAAATTTCAATGTAATCCATAAAACAGTAGCTGAAATATTTCACTCAAATGCACAATCTTAAGTAGATACTACAGCTACAACTCAGAGGATCACAAAGGTAAGCAGGGTTTATCCTCTGAGAATCCTGAGTGGTGGGGAGACTGACTGAAACTGGATAGATTTGCAGAGAAAAGCGTGAACAATTTTAAACATCAAGGTTTCGAGGAAAGGATGAATACATATACTGCACTTATTATAGACTCACAAATATCATACAAACCTATTGGTCCAAGGTCAGGGAGTTCAAAATGAGCACCATACACCTCAAGTATGTAGCCTCTGGTTTCCCCAAACACATCCACACTGAAGCGCATCCCTTGCTGTAAAAAAATAAAAATAAATAAAAATATGTGGAAAGTAGCAGTGAGAGGAAATTTTGTCCTGTTAACTATCAGCTGTGTGCTATTTCAATTCTGAACAGACTTGGAAAAACACACGTGCTGCAGTCCAGGTGGTCAGGCTTTTGGTAGCTTAAAACCTCTCTTCCACTGTGGTTTATTTTTAAGGTCACTTTCAAAAAGCACCAAACAATGTCTTTCTAAATATGGTAAGTGGGATGTTGGGGGCAGACACAGTGGTAGATTTCTTTGAAAAACGGGGAGATGGAAAACACACAGCCCACCTGGATGACACAGATCTCGTTCGGCTCGACCATCATCTTCCCAAACTCTGTGGTGATCAAGATCTCTCCCTGCTGAGGGACTGCACACACAAACAGACAAAGAGAGAAACAGACAAAAGAAAATTTGAACAAGAAGGCAGACTGATGCTTGAGCTATCATTGTTCTTATGATAGATGACAGTGAAAACAACAACAGTCCTTTTTCCTCACCAATCAGAAAGTCTCCGTCTGAGTTGTTGAAGCACCTAAAACAAGAAGGGAAAAAAAAGATCAGTGAAAGATTGGCAATATTTTTCATTAGTGAAACAAAAATATCTTTTTGTTACTTAATTTGCATGCAAATACAAATTATCTCACTTGTCAACCATGGAGGAGTTGCAGGTGTACATGTGGATGCCAATGCCATTGCGAGATTTGGCATCTCCAGCACCGCAGACGGTATGTAGACCCTGAAACATACAGAGGGACACAATCCCATTAGATGAACTGAAATTTTTTTATTTAAAGCAAAGGAGAAAATAAAACGAGCTTGACTTACAGCTACAAAGTCCACTTTCTTCTCTGTAGTTTTGGGGATGGTGAACGGTAGCCATCGTAGCTGTGAAAGAAACCTCATAGTCAGAATCTGCACTGTAACAAATTTCACAGTGAAATTACAATAAACTACCGTAACATGAAATCGTTATTTTACACTAGGCTTGCTTTCACAACTTTTTTTTTTTTTACATACTAGATTACTTAATAGCTTGCTGTTAATATTTTGTTACCCAATTATTAAAATCTACAGTGTTTACCTGTTTATGAAGAATAGTACCTTACTGTACAAAATGTTATTTTGCAGCAGTTAGTTATAGTGTACTTATTCTATACACTCAGAGTATTTAAAGAAATTAACTTGTGGAAGGATTGTGCATCTGAAAAAAACATTTCCTAAGTCATTTACTATGAGTAGAAAAAGATGATGTCATGTATGTCTGAACCAATCACAGAAATATGTGGTTTTGTGTGCTCTTATGTTGCCAGCACTTTTTAATCAAATCTAATAAAACCACACTATTAGTTTGACTAGTATGAAATGCTTTTATTTGCTTTCTTACATGAAAAGACATACATCTTCAGTGGCTGTATGCTAAGCTAATCAGCTGCTGTCTCCAGCTTCATATTTACCACACAGGCATAAAAGTGGTATCAGACTTCTGAATATGATTATCAAACAAATAAAAAATGAGCAGGAACTCCTTCTGTTGATATACCTGGTTAGGATCAGGCTCTACTTCATTCCAGTTCTCTGTTAGATCCCCACAGGGAAATGGGGTGAATGGCTTGTGTTTCACAGATGGAAGGATGCGGTAGAACCAGCTAGAGAAAGAAGAAGGGACAGTTTAGTTATCCACAATGTCTGGGATCCATTTGGGATCATTATAGCCTGACTTAGGTTTCAAACAGAGATGGACACCTCCTCTTATTGGTTGGACGCGGGCAGGTGAAGGCAGAGCCTGAGAGCTGTTCAGCATAGAGGCCATATGGGCAGACCTGAGGATTATTCTGTAGACACATGGAACAGTAACACAACGATAATGGATTTTTTTTATGTGATATATGTATATATACATGGGAATGACATTTCTGTTTGAAGCTTTACAGAGGATGATGATAATTCTGCATGTGCTACCTGTCCCTCAGGTAAGGATCCAGGACAACGAGGGTCTTCAGAGGAGAACTCATTCCCGAAACCGTTCATGTACTGAAAGAGACAAACACACATCCAACACACAAGTGGAGACAAGTTGAAGTGAAAAATAAAAAATACATCATGCAGCTTCATTGTAATGCAGGATAAATGTGTTCATGCTGGTTATAATTAAATTTGAAGGCTTGTCATTAAGGCTTGTCTTTTTGTTAATTGTTGTCATATTGATTCACATTAGATCTATGATAAAACAAACTGCAGTTATGCCAAATTTCCCCCCTTGCAGTCATCCATTATTTTGTGTTATTGTGTTACAGAAACAGCCTAATTACACTTGCATCCTCTGCAGCATGTTTTCATCAGTGTTTCAGCGAGGATAACAGTGTTACTTTACATCTATCCTACACCAGCACTGATCGTGTCTTCTGCGCCACAGAAAATCACAAACTTGGCACAATGTAAACGCATCTTGCTGAGTCACTGTTAGTTTGCAAGAAAGCACACTCACAGACATGGATGGTTTCCATATGTGCGCGTTCACGTGCTCAAAGTGCATGCTGGAGGCTCCAGAGAGTCCCAGTGCGAAAGAATGTTTTGTAAAGTTAAAGAAGCAAAACAAGAACTTAGCAATGACTCCAGCATCGCTTGGATAAGGAATTTAGTCACTTTCATTTTTGTTAATGGGGTGAAACCATTCTCCTGTACCCAAAGCTTTGGCCTTTAGAATCTTTATCATTGGGTGGGTATCATGACTATGATACTTTCAGTCAAATAATAACGGTTCCATATATATATAAAAAAAAAAGCTAAAATAATCTAAACACAGGTCCAATACTGAATTAAATGCAACATATGGCCACAAATCTGCAACAATGACAATAAATTGCAAAGGGAGCAGTGTTTAAGTCACGTTTTTTCCATTAAATCGAAGCTTTCCCACTGAAAAATGAAAAAGTTTTAGGGCTTCAAACCACATCTGGGCAGCTGAGGAATGCAGCGCTCCGATTGGCTGGAGAGAACACCTCCCTTCAGTCAGCTGCTGCTGTAGCTGTGATGGGTTTAGGGCGCTTTAATTTAACACACGTCTGGTGCAAAATAAAAAAGTTAAAGTGCCCCGATTTTTCTTTGTCTTCGCGATAATACAGAACTGCATCCTACCTGCACATGCATGTACAGCTCTGATAATCAACACAGACGCAGCTCATACGCGATAATAAATATTCATACACCTTATTTTGGCTTCACTAAATGCTGCCTTACCTTGAGTCCAGCCATTGTGTTGTGTGGTGAAACTTTTCTCGCAGCTGCAGAGTGTTTCAAAGTGGTTAGAAATTAACTTGCAGTTTTGCTCTTAATGTGTTCCCTTCGACCAAAATCCACTTCAGGACGCCTGCATAGCGGTGTGTGGACAGACTGGAAAAGGGGGCTGGGATTTATACTCTTTCTCAATATGGGTTTAATTAGGCCTTGACTGGCTCTGTGACGCAACAGCTGGGAGACATGTAAAGGCGAAAGGACGGGTCGGATGGTCAAAATGTGCGCAAACAAGCGCCAGTGTCACTGCCAAGAAAAACAAGAGCTAATATGTGAAATTTCTGATGCAGGTAAGTAACACTGAGGGATTAAAGCTCAAGTCATGGTTTTTTTAAGACAGCGATCCTAGCATTGACAGCACATAGAGAGAAAAAAATAAGGATGCTGGTTGTTAGAAGCGTATACTACATAGAATATTATATGCTGTCAAATGGGCTATTAAAAAAAAACATGATATAGAAGATACAATGTGAATCCACCAAAGAGTTTTCATTATGCTGAAATTGTGGTGACCTTGTGCGCACTGCTTGTGCAAACACTGGCGCCATGCACATCCTCACGTCCTGCAAAGCAAACATCTAGGTAAGAGTTTATTTAATTCTTTAAGGTCCCACATTTGCAGTGTGGCCTATTATTTGACATTAGTGAGAGAAACTGCAATGGAGGCAAATGTGACCCCC
>VUQI01004946.1:6241-19593 GCA_015106735.1 Paratilapia polleni | reverse complement strand
TACACTCTCGTGCTAGTTTTCTTCACCTGCTTGTTAACACAAATATCTAATCAGCCAATCACATGGCAGCAACTCAATGCATTTAGGCATGTAGACATGGTAAAGATAACCTGAAGTTCAAACTGAGCATCAGAATGGGGAAGAAAGGTGATTCAAGGGACTTTGAACGTGCCATGGTTGTTGGTGCTAGACGGGCTGGTTTCAGAAACTGCTGAGCTGCTGGGATTTTCCCACACAACCATCTCTAGCATTTATAGAGAATGGTCTGAAAAAGAGAAAATATCCAGTGAGGGGCGGTTTCTCTGGGTGAAAATGCCTCATTGATGCCAGAGATAAGAGGAGAATGGCCAGATGGCTTTGAGCTGATAAGCAGGCAACAGTAACTCAAATAACCACTCATTACAAACAAGGTATGCAGAGCATCTTCAAATACACAACACACTGAACCTTGAAGCAGATGAGCCACAGCAGCATTAGACCACACCGGGTGCCACTCCTGTCAGCTAAAAACAGGAAACTGAGGCCACAATTCACACGGGCTCACAAAAATTGGACAACAGAAGACTGGAAAAACGCTGCCTGGTCTGATGAGTCTCAATTTCTGTTGTGACATTCAGATGGTAGGCTCAGAATTTAGCATAAACAACATGAAAGCATGGATCCATCCTGCCTTGTATCAGCATATACATATATCATGTCAATATGGACCCCCACACTAGCAAGGTGTACCTAATGATGCGGCTGGTTACTGTAAACTGTCAGACATTGCAGAGTTGCAGAGTTAAAGCAAAGACAATAGCTCACAATAGTTTTGTAAAATGCTATGTGCTATTAACATCAACAGTTGATTAGTAAGTGACTTGTTCACTTTGGGTATGGCCCTGTGTTTACCATGTATGGTCTCTGTGTGGTTTAAGCTGCAGATTGAAGGATGTGTCTGTCAGCAGAACATTTAATCTGACTGTCAGAGGAGCTGAATGTTGAGGCTGAACTCCTGCCACCAAGCTGTCAGCGGAGCCGCTGATAAAACTGCTGCAAGAAACAAAGTCCCCCAATACACACACATACACAGACGCACAACCACAACACAGCACACAATTTCTGTGAGCCAGACGGACACCTCTTAGGCTAAATGCAGCCTGCCGAGACTCTGCGCTCCTCTGTTATTTTAAAACTTAAATTTCTTTGTGACTATTCCCAAACAGCACCACACACACATGTAAACATGTCGTTAATCTCTGATTGTGCACGCACTGTTTGGCCAGCTTTTTTTTTTTTATCTGACACCGAGAGGGTAGGGATGCTGTTTGCGTGTGTGTATACTTGCCCAGCTATCTTTGTAAGGACCAGGTTTGGTTTTAAACTATGGGAGTGAGGATATTTTGGAGAAGTGAGGTTTAGGTCACAATTCATTTTTAGGTTAGAGTTAGGTTAAGAGTTGTGGTTAGGCACAGCTGTGAGTGTTAAGAGGCTGCAGAATGTCTTATGTCAATTTATGCCCCCAGGAAACTAGCCATACAAATGCATGTGTGTGTGTGTGTGTGTGTGTGTTCATTTGATTCCACAGTTGGTTTATCCATAGTTTTGCAGAAACATTTTGTTTGCACATGTCATACCATGCAAAATCAAAGCCTGCCAGACAGGACAGGCAGGAGAGAGAGAGGGAGAGGAAAATTCAATCTGAATCAATTAAAGGCAAATTTCATTAGCTGCGGCAGTCTGGAAAAGGGGAAACAGGAGGAAAACACTCCTAAAAAAGAAAACCTCTCACAGTTATTACACAGAACATGCCGGAAGCATTCGCTATTTAACAACAAATAAACCTGTGAAACTGCAATTTTATGAGCAAGAAACAGAGGAGCTAATAGGATCTGGCAAAATCAAGGAAATTTATGTTGGAAAACAGCTAAAATGGAAGCAGAGGTGGGGATCTAAGTAAATGTCATAAGTGCAGTCCAGATAAGCATATAGCTGAGTTGACAATACAAATGTTACTGTTCGCACGGATATCAGTGGGGATGGCAGACTTCCTCTCGAGCCACATCCTGTTGGTTCTGAAAGCTGCTTTAATTGATCTTCAGTACAACAAAGGCCTGTTGGATGTTACCCAAGCCCACTGAGAATTCTCAACCCAGAGGTAGAAATTCTGGCAAGAAAACCCTTTGTTTCCGAACATAATTAACAACAGTAGCCTGTGGTCTGTTTTCACACATGGTAGGAACACCCTTCAGGGGAAAAATAAACACTCATTGTTCAGTTTTAAAGTAGAACTCCACTGATTTTACATACCCAGAGCAATTTGCTAGTCATGGTGAAAATTAAGCTGCACATGAAACAGGTATATAATGTCTTATGTGGTACTGGAGGTACACGGTATCTGAGCTTGTGCTTTGAGTGTAACACTTATTTGGGATGATGTTTGGAAGCATAAGGAGCAGTGGATTCATAGCCTGTGTATAAAAGATGGCTGTAGCCACTGTAATGTGACCTGTTCGCTGTGGACTCCGCAAGCCTCAGATTCAGCGTTTCGACCGCTGCCGTCATGCTGTTTTGAAAGTGGGCGTGACAAGCTTATCTGATGGAGAAACACTGGCTGCATGTTTATATGTAGCAACTTATCATTGAAAAAGTATCCATCCCCTAAAGCATACCCTGCTTTCTGTTTGACTCCAGGTATGAAGATCCTTTACAAAGTAACACCATTCTGTAGTGAAAAGGCTAGAAAGTAGTGATTGAGACTATAAACTCTTTAGGGCAGTGTTTACCGAGGTATTAAATCAAGTGACAAATAGTATGGTTTAATTTCCTCAGAGACCTTTATGCAATTGGACTTCTTTTGGCAACCACAGAAGTCGCCCCCCACTGGGGATTAAAGAGAATGCAGGTTTACAAGCACTTCTCCACTGGCTTCATTTTTCTGACCTAGAGGCTCATCTTTTATATACAGTTTGCATTGGGAAACAAGCTGGGCTCAAAATAGTGGCATATTAACAGCCTGTTAGCACAAGTTAACACACCCAAGGTTAGCATTCATTTGAAGATGTACTCTCTGGGTACAGGATTAATATATTCACTCATCTTTAACTGTTTTGGTGCTGCCATTTCCTAGGTCGGGAGAATCTCAGCTGCTGAGCTAGTTGATAACTCTGTTATTTGGTGCAGTGTTTAATTGGCTTTTTAGATCTTTACTGAAAACAGCTGCCTGTTGTGGGCAATGAACAAACAAAAGAGAGCAGTATGACTAAAAGATGGTAAAATGCTCTCTAAAACTGAGAGGTACACCAGAGTTAGTAACTCTGTTTCTTAATCACAACATGCAATTTTGTGGTCTGATTTAAAGTTCTAATTGCTTTCAAGAGTTCAACTTTTTTTTTGCATCAGTTGGCCACCCTAGTGTGTTTCCCCCACATGATTTCAGCGCAGTATTAAAGAGGACGTATTTGCTGTTACAGTGGTGCTCATATTAAACATGGATTAAATTTCACTGAGGTCAGTGTATGTACAGGTAATCCCAGTGAAACAACAGCTCACTGCTTTAAACAATTTCAGACAGGTCTGTCTGCTGCTACTTCTACTCCGTGACTCTGTATGATGTCAGTAAGAAGGAATATCCTAATATGGTTGTCGCAGGCACACAGCTCTCACTGAGAGCACAAAGGCTGCACCCACCTGCTGTCAATCAGAAGAAAGATTTGTTATGGGAAAGGGAAGGGAACTAAAAAAGCTTGTTTTGGACAAGAGGTGAACTGAGATGAACTCAGAAAGCCCGACTTTCTGAATAAAGCCCAACTGGGAATCAGGCAAAACTGCTCTAGTAAGTCAAAGAATAAAAATACGGAGTTGGAAGTGGGCACAATCTGCCCCCTTAAATCAAGTCAAGTACATTTTAAAGAGTATATATTTACTGGCCACTTTGTTAGGCACACTTGTTCAACTGCTCATTAACACAAATATCTAATCCATCTAATATCTAAAGCCAATCTTATGGCAGCAGGTCAATACATTTAGGCATGTAAACATGGTCAAGATGACCTGCTGAAGTTCAAACTGAGCATCAGAATGGGGAAGAAAGGTGATTTAAGTGACTTTGAATGTGGTGTGGTTGTTGGTGCCAGATGGGCTGGTCCAAGTATTTCAGAAACTGCTGATCTACTCACAACCATCTCTAGGGTTTACAGAGAATGGTCTGAAAAAGAGAAAACATCCAGTGAGTTTCAGGCGGATAGGAAGGAAACAGTAAGTCAAATAACCACTTGTTACAAACAAGGTAGAAGAGCGTCTCTGAACATACAATATATCAAATCTTGAAGCAGATGGGCCACAGCAGCAGAAGACCACACTGGGTGCCACTTCTGTCAGCTAAGAACAGGAAACTGAGGCTATAAGTCGCATAGCCTCAAAAAAACAACAACTGGACAACAGAAGATTGGAAAAACGTTGCCTGGTCTGATGAGTCTCAATTTCTGTTGCAACATTCAGATGGTAGGGTCAGAATTTAGCGTAAACAACATGAAAGCATGGATCCATCCTGCCTTGTTTCAACAGTTCAGGCTGCTGGTGGTAGTGTAATGGTGTGGGGGATATTTTCTTGGGTCCCTTAGTTCAAACTGAGGATCCTTTAAACCCCCCAGTCTACCTGAGTATTGTTGCTGACCATGTCCATCCCTTTATGACCACAGAGTACCCATCTTCTGATGGCTGCTTCCAGCAGGATAACACACCATGTCACAAAGCTCAAATCATCTCAAACTAGTTTGAACATGACACATGAGTTCACTGTACTCAGATGGCCTCCACAGTCACCAGATCTCAATCCAGTATTGCACCTTTGTGTTGTGGTGGAACGAGAGATTCACATCATGGATGTGCAGCCAACAAATCTGCAGCAACTGTGTGATGCTGTCATGTCAATATGGACCAAAATCTCTCCGGAATGTTTCCAGCACCTTGTTGACTTTATGCTATAAAGAATTAAAGAAGTTCTGAAGGCAAAGGGGGTTCCAACCCGGTACTAGAAAGGTATACCTAATGAAGTGGCTGGTGAGTGTATAGCCCTCTGCAGTATGTGATTTGCTGTTATTTATCAGGGGTGTGGCCTAACGGGAGCACCCCTATTGCTTCACCACCACCAATTGACACACATAGGGATGGCAGGTTGATTTGGGGGAATGTGTATTGTGGTCATGTCCCTCTCCACATTACACTACGGAGAAGCAGAGTTGCAGTATGATCAGAATAAAGAAATATGTGCTTAAAGCTTTGATATGGGATTATAAATGATCGATCTATAATTTGGTTTTATGATTTAATATATAATAATAATAACCATGGAAAATGCGTAGACATGTGGATGAGAGAGGCCTAGCTATGCTTTAAAATCAGAGTAAACAAGCAGCTGGGACAAGTATGGAAATTTGCCTGGTGACAGGAAGTACCTCGGAGGCCAAATTTAGTTCTGCAGGATCAATAGTTTCAGTGAAGAGAGATAAATTACCACCTTTGCAGGATTTTATGAATCAGTAGCACTTCTCTTCAGCATCAGTCCCAGTGATGTCACTGCTGAGGATTCTTAATGTAAAAGTTTCAATGCCTCCTTGGATTCTTTTCACTCCTTCTGCGAGATGAAGAGAAGTCATCACATCACCAGCTTTTGTGCTGTGTGTGTGGAGAGCAACCATCCAGATGGCAAACTCGGGGCCCTGGCTCTGGTAGTCTTTCCTGAAGCGCTCAGTCAGAATTTAAATGCTGAGATCATTAGACTCTGGCACTTTCAGTGTAACGTGAGAGCTGCGAGGTGCTGTGAAGTGCTCTCGCTGCATAAAGACTGAGAACATTATGGAGTTCTGGGAAAATCACAGTGCCCTTCAGATCTTTGGTATTTTAAATCCCTTGATAGATAGACAGAAAGAAAGATATTACTTTTATTTAATGTGGATTTCACTTCACAGAATCATTTTTTTTATGGTGCAAATGTCTGTCTGGCTGCTACTTTTGTGGCTAAAAATAAATCTGTGGACTGTAAATATCATCAGTCACTGATCATCAGAAACTATTATTGTTCAGATCAGACAAGAGGGGAGTGGAGCTGCCTGTGAATGATGCATGCATCTAATTACATTGGCTGATTGCCACATGAAAAATTAACTTAATTGTCTGATGCTTCTGCAAGGTGATGATGGATACATTTAGTTAAGCGGCTGTTTGGACTTAAAAAAAAAAAGTTCCTGGACAGCTTCCTGATGGACTAACTCCATATTACTTTATACAAAATAAATGTTTAAGCATTAAGCAAACTTACACTTGTTCTTCCCACAAAGAGTCAGAATAATATGTAACATTACTGCAGTCTTGTAAATAAGTAAGAGACACCAATTTTCCTGATGCTTTGGCAGCACCAACCTGCATGTGGTTCTGCTGATTAAAGCGACACTAAGAGCTGATGACTGCCGGCAGCAGTGCCACACTGTGTGTTTCTGTAGGCGCACACCTTTTATGTGCAGTTATTTCAGGCCCTCAGGCTTTCAATTATATCCAAACCCAGTATGAAAGCTCCTGTCACTTTTCTCACTTGTTTCCCTTTTTGTAATGAAATGATTTCGTGCCCATGTGACTGAGTGGGTGACAGTGAAAGAGAGAGACACGATGAGTAAGCCTCCAGGCCTATTAAGCAAGTAAGGACAGTGGTCTGTGCACACTGTGTGTGTGTGTGTGTGTGTGTGTGAGCGTACATTTTCAGACCCAAAAAAAAACCTGTGCACGTGGAGCTCCTGCTGAATGTTCCTCGCTGCCTTGATGAAGAGCCAGCCAACGTCTTCAAGGAAACAAACAACCCATAATCACCCTGTCCAACCACAGCATCGCTTCCTGCAGGTCCACAATCCGAAAGACTCAGTCTCCGTGGCTACCCTGTTGCCAGGAGACAGTTCGGGTGGGCCGGGTTGATGTCTTAGTAATGACAGAGACGGGCAGAGGTAACTGAAGGGTTACACTGGTAAAGGCCACGACACTCGAAGCTCAAAAATAACACTAAAATAATCTCCTGCTTGGTTTTCCTTGATTAGTTTATTAAACTGCAACCTTTAGTACCAGCTTTCACCATCTGCTACAGGATTAAAGGTGCTCTTGTAATTTTGTTTTTTATGCAAAACTCAAGTTATACTTTACATTAAGTTCATGTTTGAGGATTAAAGACCTAAACATCTTTTTTTTCTTTTTTACTCATAAGCCATTGTGCAGGTCGCCTCCAGGTCACCAAAAGTCCTGACTCATCAAGGCACAAACATTGACCTCTTTGGGGTGTTGGGTGGGGCATCCATGACTGCATGACCATGATGTCCACCACAGACATCTTGAGCTCTTTGACCTTTAATTTGCATATTAAACAAACCTCTATGAACTGCCTCTTTTTTTCATCTGATAAATATCACCAAAGTTAGGAGCATTCTGTCTCAGAGTTATGCTGAAAACTAGTCCATGCATTCGTTCCTTCTAGACTAGACTTTTGTAATTTCTTATTATCAGGTTGACCCATAAGCTCCCTGAAAAGTGAAAGTACTGACAGGGACTAGAAAGAAAGGTCATCTTTCTCCCATATTAGCTTCTCTTCATTGGCTCCCTGTCAAATCCAGAAATGATTTTAAATTTTGAATAATCAGGGCCCATCATGTCTTAAGGACCTTAAAGTCCCATATTTACCCCAACAGAGCACCTTGCTCTCAGGCGGCTTACTTGTGGTTCTTAGAGTTTCCAAAAGTAGAATGGGGCAGCTTTCAGGCCCCTCTCCTATGGAACCAGCTCCCAGGTTGGATTCGGGAGACAGACACCCTCTCTACTTTTAAGATTAGGCTTAAAACTTTCCTATTTGATAAAGCTTATAGTTAGGGCTGGATCAGGTGACCCTGAACCATCCCTTAATCATGCTGCTATAGGCTGAGGCTTCTTAGGAACTTCCCATGATGCACTGAGCACTATAACGCCACTCTCTCCATGCACTTACATCCCACTTCTGCACGTCATTAAATGTTGACTTCTCTCTCCCATAGTTTGTGTTTTGTTCTAGTCTCTATGCACATTTTGAATTGTTGCATCGTTGGGGTTGTCTCGCTCATACTGTAGAATCTGTATCTCACAATATAAAGCACCTTGAGAAATTAACTGGCACTATATAAATAAAATTGGGCTGTACATGTAACATCCACATGCATACCAGGACCCAACGTTTCCCAGCAAAACACTGCAACATAACAAAATGATCAGTTATTCTCTTCACCTGTCAGTAGTTTAATGTTGTGGCTGATGTGTGGATTTTGAATTGTGCAGCATTTATTATGATGTTGAAATTTATGGGAAAAAAATGCTTTAATGGGTCTAATTTATTGAGTTATACAATAAACAAGGTTAAAAAGGAATTTAGTGGAGTGTACAACGCAACCAGAAATTCCTCAACAAAAGAACAGATATCTCATTAAAACTGTGTTTTTGCACACTCACACATTCACAAAATTAATGTCTCACAGTAACATGTTTCCCTCATCCTGATGCCTCTTTGAACAGAAGTCCTATTTTTAGTCCAACACACATCTCTGACCCTATTCTGTCACCACGGTTGTGACTTAGCAGCGAGCCGAGTGTCGTACTGCTCTTAGAGCATCACTGTCCAGGTCTCCTGAGTAGGTCATTCAACTCAAATGTGCATGTAGAGGCTACTTTGTATGGAATTTGCTGGCACCGTCCCGCAAAAACAGAGGAGAAGTGATGCATGCAGGCTGTTACTGTGCTGCCATCTGCTGGCCACATTCAGTCACAGAGACTCTTCTGAGAAGTGAGGAGGTTTCCTAAAAATCACATCCGGCCTTTGCCCCACTCACTTCTCCCTCATATCTCTCACAGAGTGGGTGAGGGGTCAGAAGAGGAGCAGTCTGTGTACTTTGTCTAGATCTATACAGAAAACAACAAATTCCCTTGAGGTGGCATTCCTTTTTTTACAGATAATAGTTGCACAACAGTTTCTAAGAAATGTCAAAACCAACTCCCTTTACCACAAGGCCATTTAGGAACAAATGCAACACTGGCTGCATTTGACAGTTATTTACAAAATTTATTTACATGAGGCACGATAAATAAACCCGTGGCACCATTTGACATTTTAAACCCCAGGCCTTAGGGAGTTAGACGGTGAAATGGATCCTCAATCAAGCGCTGATGAAGAGTAATAGGTTTGGGCTCTCCTGTGTGTTTTCTGAGTGACCACACTCACTGCTTTGTTCCTTCATCTTTGCTTTTCTCCTCCGTCCTGGCGAGAACCTGAAGGACCGTCTGGTTGAAGTCCTCTGGCTGGTCTGCAAAAACATAATGGCCCGCTCCTCTGATCACCTGACAAGCACACACACAGTTGAATAGAAATAGTTTTGAGATAAGGTTGCCACCATTCCAAAAGGCAAGAAAGCGTGGATTTAAGCATTGTTAGCCCTATTAAAATACATAAAGGAATATTTAGATGCTAAGGACACTAAAATCTTTCTTATGAATGAAAATTGGTGCATTCCCTACATTACATATTTGTCGCAGCAACCCAATTTGGATTTTTGCAGATCTGAAAATGCAGCCTTCACATCATTGCTGGATTCACTCAAACAAAGCAGATGTCTTTTGAACCTTGCACTGACAACAAAGTTAGAGAACCTACTCTGATTTCCACATCTGGCCTGGTTTTCTTGAATGCATATCCAGAGTCGCTGTCAATACTGGAGCGGGATCCATAAATGAAAGAAATGGGAATGTCAGCTCTGACCTGGCCGATCCTCTCTAGCATGGGCGTCTTAGCCCAGCCGTAGGGAATGGTCATGTTCTTAAAGGCCGTCTCTCCACTGAAACGGAAAGAAATAATGCACAAGCTTGTATGATGTTCTGAGAATTGACACATTTGTGTAATATTGGCTTAAAATGTTGGTCACCTTGGAGTCTGGGCGTTCAGATGGTAGATGTAGTCACACACGGTGTAGTCACTGAACACGGATGAGTATTTCTGCTTGAAGTCTGACCTGATGGTCTGGACCAGCATTGGACCTGAGAGAGAAAGTACAAAAAAAAAGAGAGATTTAGTTTCAGCTACAAAACTAATCAGACCTTTGAGGAGAACACTGGCAGCTTGAGCAGATGATATTTGGTACCTTACGGCTCAACCACCCACTGCTTTATATTGCTTAACATCTTTTTTTAGTGAAGTGAGAGACTAAACAATTGTAGCGCTTTGGGATGCAACTCTCCCCCAACCCAGGGGGAGCAATGTTTCTGCCAGAGAATTAATCAAATGCATTTAAGGTGGACCTAATATGCCCAATTTCAGCCCCATTTTCTTTTTTTCTTTTTGTTCTTGGACTTTACTAGAGTAATTCTGCATTGTTCACAGCTCAAAATAATCCTTATTTATTTCATACTGGGTCGAGTTCATCCACAAGCCGTTTTAAGTCCTCTCTCTTTAAGCCAGCTTTCTTCTGATTGGCTGCCCCACATAAACAGAAGGTTTGGACAGTGGGGGTGGGGCTTCTTGTGCTCATAGCCAGATCCAGAGTGTACCCGAGACATTATCCACTCTCACTGACATCATACAGATCCAAACGTAGAAAAAACTGTCTGCAGCCTGCGCTTTTGGCTCACAGGGATTACATAAGTATTTTAAAGTTTGACCTTGTTTAATATGAACATCCATCAATGTAATAATATATCTACTACAGAAAAAAGCACAGTAGGTTTCCTTTACGTGCCTTGCGATTCTGGTGCACTGTTAGCAGTAACTGGGCAATGAATAGAGCACTTGAGCTGGAAGGTAAAGTTTTGATTTATCAGTAAATCTACACCTCAGTCTTAACAATGGCCACCGTTAGGGTAGTGACAAAAAAAAAAAAATGAGTTGGTGTGTACAACGGCCAAAATGAGTTTCCTGTGTTGGCTGCACTCAGTGTGGAACATTGTACATATAAAGTTCAAAGTAGAGTAGCTTCTCCTTCCTGAAGGAGGAAGGCAGTTATATGTGCATTTGATTAGGATGTCTCGTGGGCACCTTCCTTTGGAGGTTTTCTGGGTGTTCCCAGCTAGAAGACCCTGGGGTAGACCCAGAACTCGAAAGTTATATATCTCATCTGGCCTGGAAGTGTCTTGGAATCCCCCAGGAGAATTGGAAAGCACTGCTGGCAAGAAGAACATCTGGAATACCTGTCCAGCCTTCTACCAATACGACCCGACCTCATTTAAGTGTAAGGAAATGGATGGATGGGAGGAGCAAAATGCTTTTCATTTTCAGAGCCATCAGTTTTTAGAGGAATGCATTTTTGTGGGGGATTATATTTTAAAACAATCTAACACCACCAGTGGTATAGCATGGTTTAGATAACTGGCTCATTTTGAACCAACAAAACACCAACATTGCTGCTAATTGTGTCACTTAGAAATAAAAATCATCCACATTCTTATATTGGATATGCAATAGAAATGAGAATACATGTGTTCAAGTGCAAATATGTGTTTGGTGTGCGTTTGTGTGTGTGCTGACCTAGAGGTCCAGCCAGTCTAAGACCAGCCAGAGGGTTGAAGGGACTCATGATGGCGCCCATGGCTCTGATCCACATTGGGATGGAGCTGTGGTTGGGGTTCTCTGGGCGTGCTGGGAATCCCCACGGCTCCACCAGCAGCAGATGTTTCACTCTGCACACACACATAGTTACTTGATAAAATGTCCAAAATAAAATACAGAAATTCAATTAAAACTACACACATTTACTTTTTTTTAATGGGGTTGTAGCTTATTAAGCAAATGGTGCAAAAAAAAAAGAATGTACCCAAAAAAAGTAAAGAGTGTGAACACAACTTTTTCACAGGCTGTTAAGGCTTTA
The DNA here is from genome assembly GCA_015106735.1 of Paratilapia polleni. NCBI lineage: Eukaryota > Metazoa > Chordata > Actinopteri > Cichliformes > Cichlidae > Paratilapia > Paratilapia polleni. The sequence goes on along the minus strand of VUQI01004946.1, from coordinate 7,705 downwards.
ATAAACAGGGCCACTAAGTCACTAATTGACACAAATATTAAACGATATTATATTTTCAAGTCTATGTAATATCAAGGGGACACTGAGGGGCTGTATAAGATAAATAAGTATTATTTTGATCTGTGAATCGTGCTAAGCCACTCTAGCAGAGTCCAAAAATAAAAATGGAGCTGGAAATGAGCACAAGAGATCCCCTTTAAAGTCCATAGTCTTTGAAACTTAATATACTGTGTCTCAAACCAAGAGAACTGAAGTAGAAATGTCTTAACTGGAAAACCACCTGGCCCTGTGTCCTCTCACTAACACACAGACAGACAGACAGACAGACACATACACACCAAAGCACCTGTGTGGGTATTTAAGCGTATAGGCCGCAGACAGGTATCCTCCAAGGTTGTGTCCCAGCAGCACCATCTCCTCAAGTCCCACCTTCTCCCTCCACTCTTCCAGGGCTGCCACAAACTGATCCTCAGCCCCCTTGGGGTCTGTGCTGAACTGGGGACGGCTGCTCCTGCCAAAGCCCAGCAGGTCTAGAGCGTAGACCGGCCCGCTGCTGGACAGAGAGTCCAGGTTGAGGGCCCAGAGGGCGACGCCGCCTCCAAAGCCGTGCAGCAGAACCAAAGGAATCCTTGGCTGGGCTGGGGGCTGTGGGACAGATAGGGTGGTTGACTGCTGCTGAGTGGAGAAAGCTAAGGTCCACAGAGAGTTGCCGCCGGATATCCGAACATGCTGCCTGGAGAAAGGCCGCTTCACAGCTGCAGCAGACAGGAAAGATTATGGGGCAAGGATAGAAAAAACACTTTAGATTCATAACATGGATTTGTGCCTCTGACTTTATGAAACACTTAAACTACAGACTGAAAACAGCTCCATAAGACACACTTACTCTTGAGGATTTTTTCCTCTGCATCTTTCAGCTGAGAAGGAGAAGTGGGGCACCAGGAGGGAAGCCAACTTAATATCCAGGAGCTGTGACTCAGACAGAAAGCATGCACAAAAGCAGGCACACAAGACACACAAAGCACATGCAAACCCAGTCAAACTATCAGCTGACCTTTGACTATAGGATATTTCTGTTATCAGTGCTGCTGATATGCAATACTTGACAACAACATGCAATCAATGTACAGAATGAAGCCCAAACACTTCTTTTTTCTGTGTATTTGGGGACCTTTATGGTCAGTGACATTTATAAACTATGTGAATTTATGTTATTTGGTAAAGTATTCACAGAAATGCGCATTGCTACTGTTCTGTACCGGAAATCACTCACACGGTACCACGAATTAACAAAATCAGCACTCGTAAACTATTCCGTTTGGATGTTTGCCAGCAAGTGACTGACCTATATATTAAAATGACACCGTTTCATATAGGTTTGGTATGAGCGAGTGTATTTATTAAAGCTACCCGTGAATAAGTTAGAGCTGCTTCACGAAAAAAAAAAAAAAAGTTATGTTTGTT
>VUQI01004944.1:35489-50172 GCA_015106735.1 Paratilapia polleni | reverse complement strand
TTGTTTCCAGCAAAAAAAAAAAAAAAAAAAAAAAAAAAAAAATATTTTTTTTTTTTTAAAAAAAAAAAAAAAAAAAAAAACCAACGCAATTAGAGAGTGAAAATAACGTTGTAAGATCACAGCGGCTTAACCTAACCGTAGCCTCCAAGATTTCAGAAAAGGCTTGAAGATTAAAAAGAAACTATATCATAAGTTAGAGCAGAGCTAGATTTCAACAGTGTAGCTATAGGAGGCACATGCTTTAATTTGACTTGATCTACAGCTTTGGCTGGAAAAATCCCACAGACTATCCTCAAGGTTTGTGGGCACTGTCACATGAGAACACTTGAAGCTATAGAAACATGTGATGCCAACAGTACATCTACTGTTCTACTACACTACAATGCACTTTGTGTGTTTTTAGAAAAACAAGACTTTTTGAGTGTCAAAGACTCAATGAGTTAAACTGTATTATGTTTATGAGTTTAACTCATTATTGTTAAGGAGGGTTCAGTAAAAGTAAACTGGCCATGTGGCGCATCATGAGACCCGCAGACAGTGTATCCAACAACAGCCGATATTTAAGCCCAAGTTACACACCTATTACTTGCTGGATTAAAAGCATTACCTGTTTTATATCACTTACCTGGTAAAACTCCCTCAGCCATGTTTTCTGTAGATTTTCAGGCTGAAAAGAGAAATAAAGACAAGCAGTTAGTGACATAATTAACACTTTATGTCAAAATAACAGTAACACTAATTTGATTAAGTTGGTGTCTTTTCACTTGTTTGTGCACCAGATGTAGTTTTCATAGAGCCATTCCCTTTTGGATCTGGTTCATGCTCAGCAGTTTCATAAAGCTTCATTAAGCTTCTTGTCAAACCTTTGATCTTTTTATCGTTTCTTTCACGAGTTAAAATAGAAAACACCACCAGTTGTAGATTCTATCTGCTGAGTTTTAATGAACTCAACGTGCTCTTTTGAAGATGGATTCAAATATTGTTTGTGACCAGCAACACTGCACTAACCACAAGCAGACCATATCTGTAGGACAAAACCTGCAAGGTGAAGACTCTTACGAGAGAAAAGAGTGCAGTATAGTAGTACGTGAAAAATAAGACAAAAGCAGGTATGCTATGTCTGCATTTCACAGTGACAGATCCATTTAATTTGTACTTTATATTTATATACTTATACTCAGTTTAAATCCACAGTTTATGAAATCCAGTGCTTCTCAGCCAAGAAAAAATGATTACGTACCCACAATGACCCAAGCAAAAGCTAATTAGATTCAATAAGCAGATCCATTACTGGATTTGGATTTATTTACTAATATCCAATCAAACCCTGACTCTTTCACTATATGGGCTGCACTGAAACAAGCCACATTAGAACACGTTAAACTTCTAGGTACTGTTGGATCAGTGCAAACAAATTCTCTGCTAACCTCTGATGTCTGACATATAAACTAACACATTTTCACAGGCATTTAAATGTCTCTGATGACAGACTCATTGGTGCATGTGTAAAAGATGTAGTGCAAGCAGTGACAGGACGTTGCTTTACTCCAATTACAGTATCTTTCTCTCAGGGTCAAAAATCCTGAGAGATCATCGACAAACCTCTCGCCCTTCTTCTTTTCCTCACCTCCTTTTGCTCTGCCTCGATCTGTCACTCTCGCTTTCCTCCACTTTAAAAGGCTATTCCCAGACCTGGACTTCATTTGGTTTGTGCAGTGGAAACAGAGACAGGGCCCTGGGCAGTCTACCATTTATGGAGAGATCTCCCTATGTCGATAACTAGGTCTGATGAAAGGCTTTGTGCGCGTGTGCGTTGGGGAGTTTGTCCTAACAAGCCTATTCTATAATAAGAATACACAAGGGATCTGCCGGCTCTGTTGGCATCTGTAACAAAGCCCTAATATATTACAGAAGTAGGTGATGTGAGCTTGGATGGCATGAGGGGAACAGAGAGAGTTTCGTAGTGAATAACTGAAGTCATATCTACATGCAGTTACTGAGGAAAAAAAACAATGCTGCTGCTCTTATCAAACACTAACTTTTTTCATGTTAAACAACATGCCACAGCGATATCAACTTCCCAAAATAGCAGCACAATGTCATCTTTTTGTTTCAGGTAATAGTTCAAAAATGGCTAAATTCACCTCAGAAGATTTTCATCTTAGCTTATTTTAGCATTAAGACTAGCTAGCCTCTAATACTATTTATTTAATCTATAGAGAAACAACTGTGTGAAAGAGCCAGTTGTGGGTTTAGAGGTAAATATTTCCAGCCTAACAGTTTATCCCATCCATCCAGTACTTGGATAAACAACATCTTCAGCTAACGTGAAGATTCCCCAGCAACTTCACAGTGACTCTGACTGTTGTCTTCCAAGGAGCTGTTACACCACGTCACTGCCCAGAAAACCACAAATTAAATATCTTTGTATAATTACAGGGCTGCAGAGGTATTAATAGCAAATGGCCAAACCTACTCTAGGTATTTCAGAGATATTATATGAGACAGAAACATAGTATTCAAAGAATCCTGATTAGAAATCTAAGGGAGAATTTTACAACAGCAAAGATGCTGGCAGAAGATTAACTTCCAGGGAGGAAAAAAAGTATTTAATACACTTTTTCGGGCAAGGTTAGCAAGTTTGGACAGTTTTTAATCAGATTTAACTCTTGATTCTATACATGAAGTGTCCCAGGGATAAGTTAGATTTAATTCAGATAATGCTTCAAAATAAGTGACATAATATGGGGTTTCAAGATGACTGCCGAGTTGCGAGACTTGCTTCTACAAAGGCAGTTTCCTTATGCTTATGGGTTTCAAACTAAACTAGATTAACTGGCTGTTTAGCTCTACACTTAACATGCAATCATAAGACAGACATCAATTTCCTCATCTAAGGCCTCAGTCACACAGGCCCAGAGTCCAGTCGGCAACCCCCTGACAACCTGAAAAATGTGCAATCCTCCGATCGGTTGGTGGATGGTTGCTGGCTATCACTGGGTGAAATCAGTCGCCAGGAGGGTGCTGCACCAAAAACCTCCTTGTAATTGCATTGGTCACTAGCAGATTGCCACAGCTGCCCACAGTTTGCGTGGAAGACACCGACCTGATTGTAAACATTTGCTGAATAACCACCAACCGGTAGTGAAAGTTTTGTCACAAACAGGAAAACAGAGACCAGACCGTTCGCCTTCAAAGTAAAGGTTACTGCTGAAAACAACACCTTTCAAAAGGCGCAACTTTTACTTTGAATGCAAACGGTCTCCCTTTTCAGTCTGTGTCGCGCTTTTCACAGTTTTTATAAGCTTAAAACCACTACGAGTGTTTGCAGACAAGTCAGCGTCTGGGGCTTAGCAACCGATTTCACAGTGACTGCCAGCAACCACTCGCAACCGGATGGGGAATACTAATTTTGGCCAGGCGGTCACAAACTGGTCTTTAGACCTGTGTGACTAGGCCCCAACTCTGAGAGACAAAGCAAATAACTATTACTTTAACAGCAAGCAAGCAATTTATTCCAGAAATTTAAGATTCCCTGAATATTTAAGTGAGAAATGATATACCTGCACTTGCCACAGATATACCACCAACAAATTAACTGATTAATTACTGGGTCAAAAGCTTATCCCTGATGTGTTGACATTTCCAAGGGCACCTAAATGTTTCAGAACTTACTAAGTGTGTGTGTATGTGCACCATCATCCTGGCCTCAGCCAAATCAGACAGAGCATAGGTCTATATAAGGACATGAGCAGTAGACCTTGTCATCAGTCACATGGATGTAGGAAGAGAAAAAGAGAGCAAGACAGATACAGGCACACAGAGGAACAGAAAGGTTCAAACCATAAAGTTGCCAGCTTACCATCCTAATAATGTGGTATGGGTTAAAACACGTTTCTCATATTTAGATCTCAATGCCCTGAAGTGCAGATCATCAGCGACAGTGTCATCCAGTAACATGACAGCTCTTGACGAATCATCCTGATATTTTTGGCTCTTTCCATCGGTTGTTTTTCACAGGACCACTGTTAGCCACACAAACTGCAATTTCAAAGGTTTCCTGTGTTCACACTCATCTCACACAGACACCCAACAGCAAAGAGGGTGCAACAGCTGCATATTTAATCTCTCAAAAAATCTTTCTGAGAGAGGACTTTGCATGTAGGGGTCACCATGATAATAAGGTGACAAAAACATACTGTTGACTGTTTTATAAACAAGTATCTCGCTTGGGGAATATGAGTCCTAGATCAACCAGCAACAGCAGCTTGGTTGTACAGATACCCATCCAGAATTTTTCTAGAGCACTCTTGATGTGAACCGGAGATGTGAGATGTTCTGGGGAACAGATGTCTGCCTTGCAAGGGCAGCTCAGAGGAGGACCGGTGGTTCCTCTGAGGCCTGAGCCCTGGAGAGAAAATGGGCTAATAGCAGAAGGAAAGGGAGGACAAGCCGAGTCTATATCTGTAGCCTCGGTACCCTGCCACTCGCCCTCCACTTATCAGAAGTTAATTTGCAGTTAATTAGAACGTGGGGCTATACAGGCAAAGAGGTTAAAAATAAACCCACGCCGTCCCCAGCCTCTCCTCCATGTACACCTCCTCTTCCTCCACTGGTGCTTTCACTAGCTTAGTTCTCTCCACCTCCTCTGTGTTCTATGCCCATGCCTCTGTTTTCTCAGTCGATGGCCTACTTTTCAGACAGCGTGGGGAACTAAGAGACTCTGCTTGGGTTTTAAGTGGAAATCATCTGAGCCATCGCAAAAGGCAGCTCTGAAGTTTTACACTGCTGACAAACCTATCAGTAATAATGGCACAAAGAAGGCTTACCTTTTGTGCATTAGACTGTGTCAGAACCGTGACAAAAGATCTCGCTAAATCTTCTTTCCTGTATCACTTGAACTGCATTTGCACTAGAGAGGTACAGATGAACAGAACAGAGAAGGGACTTTCAGTATGACCTTGTATACCCTCATTTGCCTTTTCAGCTTGATATGACAGTGAAATCTGAAAACTTAAGCCCTATCAGTTCTTCTTTAAAGTAGGACACAATCACAGTGCTTCCTTTGGGCACTGGCTGTAGGGATGACTGTCTTGTGACAAGATATTTGCAGATTGCAAATAACCAATCTTTGAATTGAACAAATACCATGCAAAGCACCCCAGCCGAGCATGCTGAGAGGAAATGTGGTGTCACACTGAAATTTGAAAAATGAAAGCCTTTGGAATGACAAAACAAACTACCAGCCAAACTACAAAATCCTCTCTCGCACGCAGGTATTTACTTCTGTTTTGAATTTGAATGGAACTATCAATAGTCCCACTGAACAGTGGCATTTCTAAACCATTTGCAGTAGCACGTCTTTTACCTCGCACGTAAAGAAAGCCCACATAAAAACTGCCTTCTTCCACCTGTACAATATGTGAAAATGGTCAAAATTTGGACATTCTTTCTCAAAGAGATGCTGAAAAACTAGGGCCAAGCTGCTGATGGACATTCCCTGTTACATGTCATTAACTTTTTTCTCTCTCTTATAGTTTGGGCTTTTTCTTCTCTGCCCTCGCACTCCCTGTACCTTCCTGCAGTTATTTCTGCATCTAGAGCTGGATGTTCATGCTGTTACTGACCTCACAAACCTGCCAACTGATGATTGTTTGTCATCTCTCTGTGCTCTTCTTATCCACAGCTGACCTTCATGAACTTCTTGGTTCGCTTGGAGGTTCCTTCATGTTTTTTTTTTTCTGCCCAGTGCATCTTCCAAACGAATCACTGTAGTTTCTCTGAATAACACTGTGAACTCTTTACTTAACAATGTGAACCGAATTAGTGCTATAGAAATAACACAGAACTGAACAAAACAGGATACAGTAATCAAATGGCAAAGTGAGACTGCACAAGCACGACAAAAGCAAAAGTATCTGGATGACTAGACCCCACATGATGTTTTTTTGGTGAGTGCGTGTTTCCAGTGAACTGATTCTGACTTAAATCAAAAAGTGAGGCTGCACCAGAAAAAAAACAAATGCTTGCATTTCTCTGAGACTACAAACTGTATCACAGAAATTAAAGGGTAAAGTGTGGTTATCTCTACTCACAGGAAGTGAATACGTTACGAGAGGCTAACTCTTGCCAGATTATGTTGACAAGACAGCTGTTACAACAAACTAGCAGGAGTGTAATCAGCATGTAACATGCACACCTCTCTTGCTTTGGTATGTGTGCACGTGTTAAAAAAAAAGTAATGAGAAGCTCTGCTGTTGTAGGAGAGGTCACAGCCGTCAGTCTTCCACAGAGTCTCAGGGGTCGTGGCCCGAAGCCTGCACCCTGTTCTATCCCCCACAGCTCCTCGGTGATGCATTCTTTGGCTAGCATTACCCAGCGCAGCTCGGTATCAAAGCGGGCTGTTTAAACTGCAACTGTTAGGGAAATTACATCAAGGCCAGTCCCGTTAAAGACCCCCGTGGTGATCTGCTGGGAACACATGGCCACCGCACGCGTTTCCTTCTTCTCAGCCCACTCCTTACACTCCAAGTAATCCCTGTGATGGTTTCTCTTGGCCTCATTTGCAGCCACAGTGTTATTATTTTCATTAGGGCCTGATGAAGTTGGCCATCCTCCTGTCTCAGCTGTGTATTGTTCTGCTTCATCCTTCTCAACAGTTGCCATTCACAACAGGTGCTCACTTTGTAGGACCACACTGGCATGTGGTAAGAAAACAACATTTAATAAAAAAAGAAAAAGAAAAAAAAAAAGAAAAAAGAAAAAAGAAAAAAGAAAAGACTGCTTCGCGCTGCGGCTTGCAACCTCCATAATTGAAAAGAAGAGAGTGGAGATGAGGAGTCTTAAAAAAGCAACGGTTGCTTGGTTACACCTGGCACTAATTCCAGACACATACAGGTCTACCACAGAAAAAAGCTACACGAGGGGTACAACTTACAAATCAAGGTACAGTGCAGTGTGGGTCTTTATAGTGTTGTCTCTTACACACATCGAGTTAATCCTCACTCCAAAATACTGCCTGTGGGCCAGAACTGACTCGCCAAAGAGTCCAGTCCGGTCCACAGGATGGCTCTGCAAAGTGTGAAAAATGCAGTAAAAGAGGGCAACATTTTTTAACTTTTCACTTCATTTTCACTTCACAAGTACTAATGTTGCAAGTCATTAAGAAGAAAGACCTTCATGAGACTGGTTGTCCCAAGCCAGAGGTCTAAATTGTCGTCAGTTTTACGGCCTTGTAACTGACAAAGACATAACTCATGCCCAGCAATACCACACCGAAGCAAGATAGTTAAACCAAGGAGCGTTTTATTTAGTTATATATTATATACTGGTGTTTTTATAATGACAGTAGAACAAATGGAATTGGAACAAATTCAGGGAGTTAGTTTGAGGCCCCTATCTAAATGAATGTTGAGTGAGCCATAACTTCAATTAACAAAAAACAAAAAGTGTGGGACTTTGCCTGAAAATAAGGTTTAAAAAGTTGCCTGTGTGGCTCTGAAAGGGCTTTTTCCAATGAGATAATCTAATGATCATGCCAAGGGTTAAGCCAGTTTGTTTCCTTTACCAGCTCCAAGCTCAGAGCTGGAAATACGTGGGAATCTACCATGCAGGGAAGCTCTAGGCAGAGATGCTACTGAAGTGCAACAAGGGATGTGTAGGATCTGTGTTTTTGGAGTTTATCTCATACTACCAACTAACACTCAGTGGCTTGATTTTTTTTCAAGATTCTATTCTGTCTCTTCTAGTCCCATAAAATACAAGAACAGTGCCACTAAAATGCAGAAATAAGCCTTTACAGTCCTGATGACCCACATAGAAAATCAATTCTATTATCGACATCCACTGGTCTAAGACATGCTCGGCTGCTCTGGTTTCTTATGAGTTTTTCAGAGCTTTTTCACCATCTTTTATCAGAATAGCCTGTCATAAAAATGAGCTTTTCAAGTACACATTCAGCCAGCCGTGTCCAGTTTGAGTGAACAAACCATGAACAAGACACGATAAGACTGAATAGATCCCTTTTTTTCAGATCATAACCACCTCATTTACCATGCAAAATGCATGAATAAATCAGTGACAGCTTTTATTACCAGGAAGGCATCTGAAAACAACCGCAGTTAACAGAATCAAATTCTCTTCAAAGAGAATCAATTCACTGCTTTGATACTGTTCATTGTTTAACTGAACTAGAACATGTAAGCTCCTAAGAACAGGATTTCATTTCCTCGTATTCAACCCAAATGACCTAATTAATAACAACAGAAAGTTAAGATGTACACCAGTGGGCTAGAAGAGAGTCCTCTCACGTCAAAGCCTTATTTTTTCCAACCCTTGTGGCGCAGTTCCTTGTGCATTGGCAGCTTGTGTGTGAGTGTTGACAGGCTGTTTGAAAGGAGGTTATTGGCTTTCAGGGGAGCGGGCTGCTCACTAAAAATACCCCAGCTAGATGGAGGCCCTTGACTGATCGAGGGGATCTGAGGAAGCAGAGCAGCTGGAGGAATCAGCAGGGGAATCTGCTGATTGGCTGGCCTCTCATCCTTCAACAGTTTGCAGGCGATGTCACTCTTCCGAACAACTCTCCTTTGCGGGAGCTCCGCGGAGGCCCGACGACACAGAGGCGTGTCCCCTCAGTGTTTTATGTAACTCCACATCAAAGAGGCTCATTATGGAATTAATTAGAGCAAGCCCACACTGAAATGTTAAATTAGACCGGGGCTGGCTCTTGAGAGATGCCTTCATCCTTCAAAAGGATAAGGTACAGAAGTAGGCAGTATGGAGGTAGGTAAACGCATCAAACAAAGCGACCGTTAGATCATCAAATAGCGCCTGAAACCTGCTTTTGGCCACAGTTTACTTGCATCTGTATTGGGCTGTGAAGAACTGAAAGTTTGCAGGATTTCAACTTTTCAAATTTGTTCAAATCATACAGCCACTTTGTTTGCTTCATTCTTGTGTACAAACACTATGAATGCCTTTGAGCATGCTGTGATTCCATTTGAACTCGCCTCTCCCTAAAGGCAAGGTTCCATACGAACTTTGTGCAAATTTAAACCACATCTACAGAGAATTAGCTAAAGGCAAATTAATGTGCAATTCAGTGATGCCACACAAATATAAGAAGTTTGCTTAGTGTTATAAACATCCGGATGCGAATGTGGCACCTAATGTGCTAATATGACATCTGTCATCTGTCAGAAATATTTACATCACTGTGCATGCCCAAATCTTAAGACTGGTATGGAGAAGAGATAGACTTATTTCAGCTTAAAAAAAAAAACAAAAAAAAAAACAAACAATGCCTGTCCTGGCCCTTAAAATCTGGACACTGATAGATGGTGGTTTTAAAACCTTATTTTGGGGAAAAGTCAGGAAATTTTAAGGCATTTTTGATCAGATTTGACTAGTGATTCTACACGTGCAGTTTTCATGATCCACTGACCTTTGAAATTAAAGTTAATTTAATTAATGCTTCAAAATAACTAGCAGCAGCTTTTCAAGAGCTGCCAAGTGGCTTTTCATCTTGCCGTCTTAAAAGCTGCAAACTGATTTAGGCCCACGGTGAATCATGGTGGTTGCAGCAGTAAGGCACAACCTTTACTCTGAAGGCGAACATTCCCTGTTTCCGGTTTGCGTCACACTTTTTTGAGTTTCACTATAACTCGGAGAGTAAATGGCAAGTGTTTGCAGACAAGTCAGCATTTTCCATCCAAAGTATGGGCAACTGCAGTAATCTGCTATCAACCAAAGCAATCACAAGGAGGTTTCTGGTGCAGCACCCTCTTTACGACCGATTTCACCTGGTGACAGCCAGCAACCTCCAGCAACCACTCTCCAACCGGTTGGGTAATACACATTTTTCCCTAGGAACCAGAGGTTGCCAGGAGGCCACCGACCGGTCTCTGGGCCTGTGTGACTGAGGCTTTAATTGATTTGTCTGCACTGGATATTTGTGATGGCTTGCAGTGACAAAAAAGTCTGAGTGAGAGCTCTACGTTTGTACTTTTGAAAGTTTTGTGTCATGGGCTTTTTCATTTAGAAAGCACACAGCTAAACAGGGACCACGTTCGTTTCAGTTTCTGTTTAGTTCTTATTTGATGTTAATCTGTGTGTGTGCGTGGTTTCTTTAGCTCTGTAGCTAGTGAAATCTCCAGGGCGCTTCCTGCCTTTTAGAAGAAATTCCAGGCCACCTCGACCCCAAACAGAAAGAATCCAACATAGAGATTAACTGAATAAGTGAATAACGTTGACACTGCTATGAAAATATTCTGGAGAAAGCATATTTTGTATGAGTGGAAAGAAGAATGAGATGGTGAGCTGTAAGAGTGTTGGTACTGATTTCACCTGCAACCATAGATACAGACACGTAAACTACTATTAGAGTATTGATACAAATGTGCACTCACACACCCATTTTAAATTGAATCAACACTGCAATCAGCTGGGATTTGTGTAGATCAAGTGTCATTAGAAAACAGGAAATTATAGCACCACAGCTGTGTGGTTGGAAAGCCTTTTCCACACTGCCTGAGAGCGCACCACACACTAACAATACCATTTAACAGCTCACACACCTAGATAGATGGATGCAGTCTCTTGAGGGTGACTGCACAAGCAAAATCTGTGTAAAATCTCTGCATGCAGTTTCTTTTAATAAATTATTTAGTCGCGTATTTTTCTTAAAGGTGGCAGGAAGTTTGAAATTAATACTGAAAGCAGATAAAAAAATTTAAAAAAATTTAAATCAAGGACATTTTTTAATTATCTTGAAAAAGGCTTTCTGCTATTGAACTCTGAAAGGTGCCGCATTGAGCAGCATTCTGACAGAGCAATGCTACTATCTGAATAGCGCGTGCTCTCCCACTCACACCTCTGCCATGTGTTACTCAACACAGACAGCAAACTCCCTACAACAATGTGATGTACACAGCTGCTGTATCACACTTGAATACCTCTTTAGTGATAAGTCATAAACAGGAACCTTCATGGCAATTTCCAAGGAAGGCACAAATGAAAGGAGTGTGTGACTTGCCACATGCCACAAATTTTTCAGTGTATTTTAACTATAACTATACTTTGAGAATTCAACAAGGAAAACCACAACTTCCTCTTAAAAATGCTCCAAACGACTGGTCTTAAAGGTTTTGAGGTGACGCCTTTAGACCACATGATATCCCTTTCCTTTTTTTCCCTGTCATAAATACATAAGTTACAATGGTGGACTGTCATATTAAACATGGCCAAAGTTTCAAATAATCCAAGTGGGTGCAAGTGATCCATGTGAGCCAAAAGCTCAGGCTTCAGGTCAGCTTTTTCCTACTCTTCACTCCGTACGATCTCAATGAGGGTGGCTATCCCGAAAATGGTCATTTTAGGTCCACACCTCTGACTGTGAGTACAGAAGTTCAACTTACAAGGAGCAGCCAATCAAAAGAAAGTTGGCAACAAGGCAGGGGGCCTTAAAGCTAAACCTAAAGTGGCTTGTTTCAGACAGTGGATGAACTGAAGGGCTGGATCGAGGCCCAGTATAAGATAAATCAGGATTATTTTAAACTGAGAATCATGCAAAGCTACGCTAGCAGAGTGCAAGAAAAAAGAAGCCAGAAATGAGCATAACAGGTCCCCTTCGTTACACCTTACTATCATAATTAATACCTTTAATAAAAATACAAAAACAGTTTCTATTTCAGCTTTTACACAGCCAAAGTAAGTGTATGTGTTTGAAGGTCTGGCTCATTCACCACGTATAAAAAAACCTGTAATAACCAACTGAGGGGCTTGTCAAGAAGCCACTTAAAGTGACACTCCAAACAGAATTTATCTATCAAACACTCATCCACTAACTTGAAAGTAGAGTGTAAACAGTTTGCAGTTTCCCCCCCTTAAAAGCTTGGCTGTGTGTTTAGAAAGGCCATTTCAGATTTTCACAGTCTAAAATAAGCATAAAACATGCTAAATTAACCAACATACTACTGGAGCTCAATCAGTTCTCAGTATTGTCCCAGACAGTCATATTTTTGCAACAATATGGCTAAGTGCATGCACTTTTGTCTCAATACTTACACGCAAACACATTAAGCTAACAAGGAGGCATAAAGATAAACAAACCTTTAAAACACTGTTTTTGGAGTGAGGTTTCAAATAAAAAATGAATTTTTGACATATGTTAAATCTTTTCCATTCACCATGCACCATGACAAATGATATCCTTCAACTGAACAATACACTACAATACTGTTTATGACTGCACTCTCATTAAATCCATCTTTAATGCCAGACAAGAGCAGTAATACTACTGTATAGCTGTCCTAATTCTTGGTAGCAATACAAAGTAATTATATTAGGGCGTTTTAGCTGAGTGCATTAGCTTTTATTTCTTTCCACAATGATCTTAACCCAAGGGAATCTCTGAATCACCAAATGTGTTCCAGGAAAACCTGTTTTTCTGTGTGTGTTTGTTTATAGATGTGTGGCAGAATACCAAGGAAATACTGTACACCATCAGTGAGAGGACGGGCGTATCTGCTTTTTTAGATTTTACCCAGACCCACCGCACTGCAATTACGAGCCACAAATCAAGCAAAGATAAAAAGTATCCATACTGTGAAGGCCTGCCGTGTCTCCCTTTGGCTTGTTCACCTTAGAGCTGAAAGCTAATGACTGTTCCTTATACAGTACACAACAGCATCTGTTATGGGTCTCATAAACAATAACCAAGAACAATAAATTCCTCACTCACTACAGTTTCTGGACTTTTATTCTTTGACTGCTCTAATCTTGGGTGGCGTATCGTATGTTTCGCTTTCTTTGGACCTAATAAAAAACTTAAAATGCAGTTAACTGAAGATAAGAAGCTTTTAACATGACATTATCACACAAAAGTGGTGCAGAGCAGCGTCAGCCCTGATGTTCCGTGCATATACTGAGAAACAAAGGTCAGTATGCTAGTTTGAAACAAGTCAAATCAGTTCTTTACAAGGGAACTATACGCTTTTCCTTATTTTCTGTCATATATACTGTTCCCATGGTGGATGTTCATATGAAACACTTCAAATAATGAGGTGAGAGCATGTACAGGTAATCCCTGTGAGTCAAAAGCTCAGGCTTCAGGCTGATATAGTTTTTTCTACTTTTGGCTCTGTATGATGTCACTGAGACTCATTCACAAATAGTGCATATGCACAAGTCTGTGATCCATCAATATTTTCTTACCTTAATTTGTTCATACTTGACAAATAATTTAGAACTGCCACAGTCCATGTGTACTTGTGCTGCTAAAAATAATAATTAAAGTATTAATAACGATGATATCATTTCGTTTTGGTCCTTATTTACCGTTTTCCAAAACACCATAAGCCAAAAACGCTTAGAATTAGAATGAAATACCATCAACAACAACAATAAGATATCAAAATTACATGTAACTGAAAAGGGGTAGGCTTTAATCTTTTTTTAAACATGTTCTAATAGGCATTATCTTATCCTATCCTGTATTATCATTCATTCAAAATGACTTCCATCCTTGCTCGATGTTATCACCTTTAGTCTTAATTTTTCAGCATTATCCCACAGATGATGGCGAATGTGGATGTCTTTCAATAATTGCTGTGTTTCTCATCTCCTGTTGACAGGTCAGGTGCTCCTTGTACTCCACCTGTTCTGTTCTGTATTAGTCTTTTTTTTATTTTTCATATCAACTCTGGTGTCAGAACTTTCTTTTTTTTTTTTTAAATTTAGCCACAGTGAGTGTCTCAGGGAAAACAACATTCAGCACCTCAGTTATTTTTTATGCATTTACTTATTCATTTTTTATAAACCATTGTCAGTCCCGAGGAAACACTTTGGAAAGTTTCATCAGTCTGACTTTCTACTGTTTTTTTGTTTTTGTTTTTTTGCTTGAGCTGTGCAGGCTTCTCTCTTATAACATCGTCACTGCTTTCTCCATTTCACCTAGAAGTAAATGCATTTCCTTATATAGAGAAATAGGGATGCAGTGGTGTGCAGATAGTATGCAGATTGCACAAGCCTGTTGATTTCGAATGATTCTTATTCACTAACACACACGGTGGTAAGAACAAAACTGGCCAGTGCACGTGTACTTGTATTAGAAGATTTCTATTCACATGTTATGGAATGAGATGCAATGAGAGCATATATCCCTAACATGGCTATCTCAGCCACACAGAAGCCCCGCCCACCCTCTGTTCAAACTTTCTTTTTACGAGGGGCAGCCAATCAGAAGAAATTTGGCTTGAAGTCAGGGTGTAGGGAGATAAAACGGGTGGTTTCACACAGAAGATGAACTGAGGGGCACAGTATAAGATAAATAAGGATTATTTTGAACTGTGAATCATGCAAAGCTACTCTAGTGGAGTCAAGAATAAAAATATATTACACTGCAAATGAGTATATTAGTATATATTAGTAGTTCACTTTAAAATAAATCTGCTGTGTACATTTATTGATGCTGCTAAACTGCTAGAAAACCTGATGCCTATTCTATTCTGACTGTAAAGTAAATGACATCACAGGAAATCTCTTTCACAACAAAATTTATCATAATGGAAATGACAGAGGAGTGACTCAAACTTGTACGCCATTTTATTCTTTCCAAATCTGTTTCCAGACTTTCGAGACACAGAACAAACAGACAAAAAAAAAAAAAAAAAAAAAAACCACCATG